>CM046433.1:11707706-11970206 GCA_025506505.1 Flaveria sonorensis | reverse complement strand
TCCAAACGGGACGCCTTTAGGTTGTTAAAGTAGGACGCCTTGAAGGCCAGCTGGAAACACTAATCTAGACAAAAAGATCAATGTAGAGTCAAAAGGCAGATTGTCTTTTGACTAGTGACTATGACATGCCATAGCTTATATCCTAATCTATTACAAAAGTTGAAAGTTACAGACCAATGATCATAATCTACAGTTAACAAAAGCATGAACCTTTTCACCAAATCATATAAGTTGGTGAGTCTTCAGAGTGGCAGCGGAAAGTTGTTCAGCTTTTGTCAAAAGGTGATCAGAGAAAGCATGTCTTCTCTATCTTTGGAAGAAATCAGTCTTTGGCTTCGGAAGACTTTGTCTCTAAAGCTTCAGAAGACTTCATCTTTGGCTTTGGAAGATTTTGTCATTTGGCTTCGGAAGATTTTACACTTAGCTTATTTACTTGAGTGGTGTAAAACTTATGAAGTAACTTTAATCTATACTTCATGCATGCATGCTGAGAGCTCTTTGGATGCTTTGGTTGCATCAGCCTTTAAGTATAAACCTTACAAACTCCCCCTAGGCTGATGCTACCAGAACAGAAGAGATTACTCATCTATTGACAGTCCTCATCAAGATTAAGACCATTCCTTTCTTTATCATTTGGTCAGGATCCCTCAAACTCTCATAGTATCTCCTCATATCATAGAGATCATGTAGAGGAAAATCAAGTATGTCTTGCCAGAAGTAAACATCTTGACCTCCTTGATCTCTAAATACATGCCATCTATCCAGATTAGCACAAAGATCCAGGACAAGATAGGTCTTCCAGCAGCAATAGGCCCTACTTGAATGGGAGTTGGATGAGCAGCCTCTTCTTGATCATCCTCAGGTTGTTCTGACCCATCCTGAGGTGTAAAGGTGGATGCCTTTGACTTTTTCTTCTTCTTCTTCTTATCCCTTTTAATGGCGATCCTTTTCCTTTTTCTATATTTTAACTGAGGAGACTGGCCTGCAGCACCAGATTGTTATTGATTGTCTCCCTCAGTTGGGTCCTCTTCCCTCACAGGTTCAAAAAGAGAAGGATTAGAACCATGTTATTGATAAGAAGATGAAGTTGGCTGTGGTCTAGCACTAGGTCCAGATTGTGTTGTCTCTTGTGGTTCAACCTTGACCTCAACTTCAGGTGCAGCCTGACTTGGTGGAGAATACAAGTCAATGAGCGTACCCTTTTTAATCTTCTGCTTGATCACCCTAATGTGCTCATCCATTGTGGATAGAGACATTGGACCAAGCCTCCTTCCGAAGAATCCATACAGCTTCAAGAAGCTCATCATCCTCTGCATATCAGCAGACTTCTTTAGACTCTTTTAGATGATGGCTCTTGACTTTGCAGCTTCTTCCCTCATCTTTCTCTTAACAGCTTTTTGTTCTTATGTACTTGTTGCTCAAGCTGCTCGAGGTATTCAAATTTAATGTACTCGTATGGTAAGGGAAGAAGTGCAGATGCCTGATAGAGGCCTGTGGCATTGAGGTAATTAATCATATTTTGTCTTTCTGCTTCCTTGTCTACCTGAGGTTGTTGCTTTGTTGCCACAACCTCTGTCTCAGGGCTTTCTTGAATTGGGGAGAGGATAGGAGCATGCTTGTAGAGTCTTTTCTTCCTCCTTTCTTCCTTGATCTTGAGGAGCAGTTCTGCATCCTCTGCCTCCTTCCTCTCCTTTGACAACTCAGTGTCAACTAGTTTATTTAACTCCTTCAAGGGGAGAGAGATGAGTTCATCAATATTGTAGTTTCTGGACCCCATGTAATTCAATATGGCTACCCTTAACTCATCATCTTGAGTGTTTGGCCTGGGGGCAGCCCTAATTACAGGTTCCATGAAGCCAGGGGTCCTGCTTGAACTCTCTCCCCTTGCCTTCCACTTCCTCTCTCTCTTCTCCTCCTCAATCTCCTCAGGAGTCATCTTTCTTTTACCTTTTTCACTCACAGGCTTTTATGACTCAGGTTGGAGAGAGCTTTGACCTTTATTGTTTGGTTCTTCACTTAAGCTCTGGCTAGAAAGAGGCTGTGAGACACCTTCACCAGCTGGTGCCTAACTGAGGGTAATGGGTGCTGAAGCAGTTCTTGTCATCTCAAGGTTCACAGGCTCAACTACTGGGCCTTCAGCCAAGGTTTCCCCTTCGAAGCTAATCTTAGAGTTCACCTCAACATCCAGTTGACCAACAGTCTTGCCTGCTAGCCTCTGTCTATATATTCTTGTTTTCAGCTTGAACTCTTCAAGCACCCTTTGTTGAATCCTATCAGCCAACCTTGTAACTTTCCTATTTTGACTTGGGTTGGCAAGTGGGAGGTCAACTAGATAGGTGCTCTTATAGTATCTCAGGTTATAGAAGTTGAATATCTCTTGTTGTCCCTGAGACCTAGAGATTACCAGGGCTCTCCTTTGATCATCATATCTTCATCCCACTATTGGGTTCTCAGTAGGGTGAGATGGAGCAGGCATAGCCCTTGGTATACCCTCCTCAAACAAACTTTGTATGAGTGAGTCCACATCAATGTGGACTTGAGGAAGTTGTTGAGCATGGACAACTGCAAGTGAGGGTGGTGAATCCTCTATGTCCATACTCTAAGAGGAACTCTCAGGTTCTGTGATTGTATGTAAGACTTTCTCCCCCTTTTTGGTAGCATCACCCTCTTGCATAGGGGAGCTAGGAGTTAGGTCCACCATATCCACAGGTTTTTGTAGGCCTTGTTGAGTCCTCTGGATGGGTCTCTCAGCTAACTTGCCTTTGAGATTGGTGATCTCAAGTTGTTGGTCATTAACCCTCTTTTGTAAGGTAGTCACCTGAGATTCCAGGTGACTAAACTTTAAGACTAAATAGGTGCAAGTTTTAGTTAGTTGTTGCATCTTTAGTTTCAGACTCCCTTCATCTTCATTTAAAGAATCATTAGGGGATGAGAGAATAGGACCAAGGTATTCTTCCTCATCACCAGCTTCAGCTTCTTGGTTGCTGGTTTTTCCATGCACAATAACAGCTTCAAAAAATGTGTTAATGGGCTGGGTTACCATGGTTGAGGTCTAAATGATGTAATCACTTGCAAAAGTGAGAGCCTACTGAGCTGGTTCAGGGAGATCCACCTTAGTTATGGGTGGATGATGTGGGCTAGACATGGGTGAGTCAGGAGCACTCATCTCTCCTTGAGCAGGGGTAGAGAAGAGAGACTCATGGTACTCACTGAATCTCATGTCTTCATCATCATAGAATTCAAGGTTGGGTATGGGTTGATTGAGGTCTAGAGGCTGAGAACGATAGCTTTCCTCTGAAGGTCGTTCACTAGAATTTTGAGACTCTGAGTGAAGGCTTAAGGATGGTGTTGGTGTAGTGAGCTCATCTGGCTGAGCATGAGGAACCTTAGCACTGATCCTTGAAGTGATGGGAGTGGTTTGCTCCTCAGGGGAAGTTGGAGCTCTAGTGTCCACTTCCTCCTGTATGGGTGAGAATATGGGGCCCTGCATAACCTGAGTAGCTTGTGCAGGGATTCGTTTGGATTTTCTTTGGTAGGTGATGGTGATTTGTGGCTATGTGGGTGGTGCAGATGTGGAAGGTGTGGGTTCAATATTAGCTTGTGTTTCTAAGTTGTCACCTTGAGCAATGAGCTCTAACATTTTTGGGACTAGGTTTGTTTCTACCCCTGAGAAGCCAACAGTTGGCTTTCTCATTATCTTGAAGATGTCGGGCTTCATCTGTCCCAATTTAAGAACATTATTTGTTCTCCTTAAATGTGAGCCCAGTTCACAGTTAAGAATGTACTGAACATATCTAGAGAACAAGTACTATTCTAAGGAGTCCAAGGTTGCAAGAAAATTGGTATAAACAAATTATGAGTACCTAAACTTGATCCCTTGTACCAATCCATGGACTATATAAGAAAGGTCTTCAAGAATTTGATCCCAACCTCCATGTTTGTTAGATAGACAGTGAATGACAACATGGAGGAGGTACTTCCATTGGGAGGAGACCTTTCCTTTCTTGAAGGTTCTGAGAGTAATCACCCTCATAGCCCATCTGCCTGAAGGACTGGTTAACAGTAGATTTTGGAAAGGATAAATTCTCCTTCTTTATCATCCAGCCTTAAATGAGTACGAATGGTGGCTGGAGTGATAAAAATTGTCCTGTCCTGTACTGTGGCAGACAGTGCCTTCTCCCCATCCATAATGACCTCTTGGTAGGTCCTCCAAAACTCTAAAAGCTTATCTTCATATAGTGGAGGATTTATGGTGAGGGAAGTGAAGGAGTTGGATAAAGCCAAGAAACGGAAAACGTCTGAGAAGACAGAATCTTTCTCAGACACCAACAGAGCAACCTGATTATGTTGTCTGTGTAGTTGCATGGAGAAATCGGGCTGGTTTCGTGGATCAGGGTTGGCTATTTTGAGTAGCTTTGAGATGAAGGAAGGTAAGAACAAGGTCGGTTTGCAGGTGAATTTAGGGTTTGAATCTTTGTGGATGAAGGAGAATAGTGAAAGAGGGAGAACTATTGTACGAATATATATGGTATGGATTTTGAGACAAAGTTAATACAAAAGGATAAACTTTGAAATCCGAATGTCGGTCCCACCTCAGAAAAAGCGCCCAAAAAGTTAGTTTCTTGGAAGTCTAAATCTTCTAAAGGTAATTTGTCTTCGGAAGGTTTTAGAAAAACTTCCGAAGCCAAATTTTGCTTCGGGAGATATTCCTTAGTTTTTTAAGAATTTGCTTCGGAAGAAAATTACTTAGAGTAATTTTATCGATAAATTTTGCTTTAGAAGATATCAAATACTAGAAATCTTATTCATAAGAGTGAATAAAAGTTTCGAGACTTAATTGCTTCCGAAATAAAATGATCCTTCAATACACATAGTATTTGGTGAGAAAAATAAGCTTCGGAAGATATATCAGGATTTCTCCGAAGGTTAATTTCTCAGAAGTAGTTATTTGTTTTGAAGACATAATTTTATTCCGAAGATAACTTGATGTCATTTTGAAAAGTTTCTTCCAAAGTAAACTGGGCTTATATGGTGATGATATAGACAACTTAAGACACACATGTTGTTGTTTAAAATAATCTTGAGTTTAGTTTAAGAAAAAGATCTACTCAAAGTTAATCATCCCAATAGCTGATACAAGATATTTAAATCTCTGCTCATCAAAAGCTTTTGTGAACAAATCAACATATTGTTTATTTGTGTTAACTTTGACTAGTTTTATTAATCCCTTTTCAAAATTATCTCTAATCAAATGATATCTGACGTTGATGTGCTTTGTCTTTGAGTGCTGCACAAGATTCTCTATAACAGAGATAGCACTGTTATTGTCTATATGGATGGGAGTCTCCTTGAAGTTGAATCTACAGTCTAGCATCTGATTCTGAATCCAAAGCACTTAAACACAGCAGCTTGCAGCAGCAATGTATTCAGCTTCAGCGGTTGATGCAGACACACAAGATTGTTTCTTGCATTGCACTAAGACTATCCTTCCACCAAGAAATTGACATCCCCCAGATGTAGACTTTACAGTCATATGCAACCACCATAGTCACTATCTGTATAGGTATACAGATTAAAGTCAGAATTCTTTGGACACCAAAGGCCCAATTTAGGAGTACCCTTAAGATATCTGAGAATTCTCTTGACAGCAACTAGGTGTGCTGTGGTTGGCTTGATATCTTGCACATATACATGTAGAAAATATGATATCAGGCCTACTGGCTGTGAGGTACATAAGAGACCCAATCACAGCCCTGTATATATGTATATCAACACACTCCCCCTCAAGATCTGGTCCAAGAGAGTGGTTTCTGGCTATGGGTGTCTTAGCAACCTTGCACTCAGTCATGTGAAACCTGACAAGTATGTCTTGCACATACTTTGACTGGTTTATGAAGATTCCATTTTTAACCTGCTTCACTTGAATTCCTAGAAAGAAATTAAGTTCCCCCATGACACTCATTTCAAATCTATTTTCATCAGCTACTCAAAGTCTTTGCAGAGCTTCGGATTAGTTGACCCAAAGATAATGTCATCTACATAAACTTGAACAGCATCAAGTCATTTCCTGTTCCTTTGATGAAGAGTGTTCCATCAATAGTATCCCTCTTGTACCCATGTTGACAGAGATACTATGATAGTGTCTCATACCACTTCCTTGGAGCTTGATGCAGCCCATAAAGAGCTTTGTCAAGCTTGCAGAAATAATCAAGATGATCTGGTTCTGCAAAGCCAGGTGGTTGTTTGACATACACCTCCTCATCAATCACCCCATATAGAAAAGCACACTTGACATCAAGTTGGTAGACCCTGAAATCCTTGGATGCAGCAAAAGCCAAAAATATCCTAACAGCTTCAAGTCTTGCTTTAGGAGCATAAATATCTATGTAATCAATCCCTTCTTCTTGTGTGTATCCTTAAACAACTAGTCTTGCCTTGTTCTTGATGACAAGTCCTCTATCATCCTTCATGTTCCTAAAAACCCACTTGGTACCTATGGTAGTCTTCCCTTAAGGAAGAGGACATAGATTCCAAACCGATGTCTCTTGAATTAAAGTAGCTCATCCTATATTGCTTCAACCCAACTTCCATCTTTCAAAGCCTCTTCAATCTTCTTAGGCTCTATTTGGGACAAGAAACAAGAGTGAAGACAAACATTTTTTTCATGGGTTTGTCCTCTTGTTTTTACCCCAGTCTTAACATCTCCAATGATGTTTGTGGTGGGATGGGACTTGTGGATTCTCAGTTGAGGAATCATAGCAAGTTGTTTAGACAGATCTAAATTAGTGAAATTCAGATCTGGTGCTTGAGAGTCATCCAACACATCCACATACTTATCAAGTGAGACTTGACCCAATGAGTGTGTTACATTATTAATGTTGTCTTCTATGGAATGGTTATCAGCATCAAGTAACTCTTGAACACTATCACCACCTCCATCTCCTTCTATATTGGAAATGCCTTCATCTAAGTTCTGTGCCTCTGTGCTGGAATTTATAGGCACCTCAGATGTGTCAGCTGAAGAATTTGTTATGGTTGTGCTGACAGATTTCCAACTGCAGGGCTAGTTACCACTAGAGCTGAAGTAGTTTGTACACTTGGTCTTCTCAGCTCAAATCTTGGATCAAAATATCCTGTTGATAATGTACCTGTAGATCCTGAAACATGCTTACAAGATTTGTTAAAACAGATGGTAGCTAAATCAAGATCAAACAGCCAATCAGGACCAGAACCTTTCACACTTGGTGTGTGCTCATTGAAGGTCACATTGGCTGACTCTTCAACTACTCTGGTTCTAAGATTGTATACTCTATAAGCCTTGGCTTGGGAGGAGTATCCAATGAAATATCCATCATCTGATTTTTCATCAAAATTGGCTATTTGGTCCTTGGTATTCAAGATGGTGCAAGGACATCCAAATGACCTGAGAAAACCAATGAAAGGTCTCCTTTTGTGCCACAGTTCATAAGGAGTCTTACCATGAGTC
Organism: Flaveria sonorensis; assembly: GCA_025506505.1. Classification (NCBI taxonomy): domain Eukaryota; kingdom Viridiplantae; phylum Streptophyta; class Magnoliopsida; order Asterales; family Asteraceae; genus Flaveria; species Flaveria sonorensis. The sequence goes on along the minus strand of CM046433.1, from coordinate 11,962,720 downwards.
TTGACTACTAAAGCTCTGTTTTGCATATAGCAGGGAGTGTTAATTGCCTCTGCCCAGAAGGTGATGTGCAGGTTGGAGTCAGACAACATGGTTCTTGCAGCTTCAATAAGTGTCCTGTTTCTCCTCTCAGCAACACCATTTTGTTGAGGAGTCCTGGGAGCAGTATATTGTCTTGTAATACCCTTTTCATCACAAAATGCATCAATTTTAAATTCGGTTCCTTGATCATATCTTATGATCTTGACCCTGTGATCACATTGACTCTCAATTTTCAGAATGAAGGTTTTTAAGTCTCATCCGTAGTTCTAAGAAAGAAGACACAAGTGTATCTTGTAAAGTCATCTGTAATCACCAAGCAATAAGAGGTCCTTCCTAAACTCATTACACTGGTGGGGCCAAAGAGATCCATATGTAATAAGTGTAGGGGTGTAGTGATGGAGTTCATTTTCTTTGGCTTGTGAGATACCTTGTGTTGCTTTCCTTTCAGGCATGCAACACAATGATCATCACTTGTAAACTCTTTCTTTGGCATTCTAGTTACCAAATCATTCTTAATTAATTTGTTCATGTTTTTAAAGTTTACATGACACATTCTTTTATTCCAAAGAAAAGACTCATCACTATTGGCTTTAGATAGAAAGCAAGAAACTTCTCCTGAAGGGGATGTTTCCTGCAAGTCCATCTTGTAAATATTCCCTCTCCTAGGTGCTCTGAGCAGGATATGCTCTTGAGGAATGATCACCCCAGGCTTGAGAACAATGCATGCATGCTCAATGAAGAGCATGTTATGTGTCTGATCATAAAATTGGGATACACTCAGAAGATTGTACCCAAGCTCCTTAACAAAGTTTACCTTCTCAATGCTGAGCTTACCATTTATGACCCTGCCCCTTCCAGTAATGTAACCACCTGAATCTCCTCCCTCCATCAATTCTTTCAAAATTTTGAAGCAAAGAGACATTGTCTGTCATGTGCCTGGAACAGTCACTATCAATGATCCATACATTCCCTTTGGTCTTGAGTTGTTCCTGCACATAAAGAGATGGTTAGTTACATTTGAAAACCCAAGCCTTGTTGGTCTTGGGCTTGTCAAAATGAAAAGAAGATAATGAAACAATAATTGATCCTATATGCAAGTTCTAAGGATCATTTGCTGTTGTTGATCAAGAACTTTCAATCACATGGCATTCCTTCATCTTCCACACCATCTTTGAAAGACTTGGCCTTCAATGCTTCGGAAGTTTTGATGACTTTGAAAGTTTTGGAGATTGAACCTTTGGAAGCTATTGCATCCACTGCAGCAGACTTTAGTGCTTCAGAAGCATTCCTTTCTTCTGAGACCAAATTTTCTTTCGAAGGTAAGTTTTCACTTATCTTCTTATTCACTTTGGAGCTTCCGAAAGGAAGAGATTTTCCTTCTGAAGCTATTTTCTTCTTCTTCTTCTTAAAGGTTTTCTTCTTATTCATGTGGATAGTACTTTTGGGATTGTAGATGCAATCCTTGGCAAAGTGAGAAGTACTACCACACTGCATTCGGTTGGCATACTTTTAAGAGTCTTCTTTTGAGTGGATGGCTGAGCTTGATCACTTTTCACTTCACTTTTTCAGATGATGCAACGGGCTTCTTGGGATGAGGCTTGCTTTTGGAACTAGGTGGTTCAAGCTGTACAAAAGTGGTGCACACCTTATTAGCCTTCCTCTCTTGATTAGGGTGATTTGGACATGAACTAGGATTCCTGGTACTAGAAGCCATAGTTAAGTCTTTAGCCTTTACCACTTCAAATCCAAAAGAGATAGAAACTTGCTTTTGCTTGGAGTTGAAAGTGGCCTTGATCTCTTGGGCTTTCTTGGATTTTCTTTTAGTAGCCCCGATCAAGTTCTTCCTTGCAGACTTGGTCATCCTTGATTCATTCTTCTCTCTAGGAGAATGGTGTCCCTTCTTAGGATAACCCTTATCACTCACCTCAGGTTCATCCTTCACCATCTTCTTTTCATCTTCATCATTCTCTTGGATAGGATCAATGGAAGGCAGCTCATCTTGATAAGTTCCACACCTTGGATATCTAACATATAAGAGTGTGTGTGGAGGAGCTATCTCACTTGATCCTAGTCCCTGCCTGTTCTAATAACAAACTTTTGCATGCAAAGATGATGATATTATGTTCTTGAAGGTTTCCTCTTCAAGAACACATTTTTCTGCCTTGGCTTTGCTGATCACAAGCTCAGCTTGGCATTCAGTCAATTTAGTAATGAGATCTTTGATCTGAGTCCTGTAATTTGTATGCTCAAGCTTAAGAGTTGAAATGGCTTTCTCTAAATCTTCTATTTAAGTTAATAGTTATTTTTAGCTCTTTTAAAATCAGCTTTTAAAATGTTTAAGGACTCAAGGTCATATCTCACTTTCAAATTATAGGACTTATACATGTTAACTTTTGCAATGCATTCAGGAGTACAAAGATGTTTCAATACCTTAGCTTCTTTATGATCAGCCATCAGTGCTTGGTTTGAGAAGCATCTTCCACCTAAAAGCTCCAGTCAAAGCCTCCTTCTTCAACAGCAACAGCAGCATGTTGTTTAGGTTGGCTTGGCTTCTCGATTCTTGGAGCTGCATCAATGTAGTTTGACCTGGACTGTGCTTGGCCACCATTTGTCCTTGGTGCCTTGCACTCTCTAGCAAAGTGGCTGCAGGACTTGGTAAGGGTGCCTAACACAATCAGTTTCATAATGAGGAAAGACTTGGAACACTTAACAGTTCAAATAGGGAACCGGGTTTGATTATGAGGATACTAAGAACACAAGTAAGTAATGAGACAGAACAAGAAACAATAACACAGAAATATAGTTTTCAAGGAGTGTTGTATATTGCTCTCAAGTTCTATTACAAGTGTTACAAAGCATATCTCAAATACAAGAACCCGAGACTCTTTATACTACATCCTACAACCGTCAATACTTAGAAAGACAGTTGGAATTGACTAATCTAGACAACAAGATCAATCTAAAGTCAAAAGGCAGATTGCCATTTGACTAGTGACTATGACATGCCATAGCTCACATCCTTTTCTATTACAAAAAGGTTTACAGGTACAAAAGTAGGAAGTTACAGACAAAGACCTTAATCTACAGTTTACAAAAGCATGGACTTTCCACCAACTCATACAAGTTGGTGAGTCTTCAGAGTTGCAGCGGAAAGTGTGTCAGCTTTATGTAAACTAGATCAGAGAAAGCATGTCTTTCTCTGTCTTCAGAAGAAATCAGTCTTCACAGCAAAATGGTTTCAGAAGACTTTGTCTCTGAAGCTTCGGAAGACTTCATCTTTGGCTTCGGAAGATTTGGACTTTGGCTTCGAAATATTTGGACTTTGGCTTCGAAAGATTTTACACTTTAGTATGTAAAACTTCCAAAGCACTTCTACCTTTGTATGTCCAGTGCATGCATGCAGGAAGACCTTTGGTTGTTTTGGCTTCTTTGGTTGCAGCAGCCTTATAATCTTCTGATATTACCTTACAGTGGCCCATTTGGTTATAGTTGTAACATTTCACTTTGCTCTTGTCCTGTCCAAACTTTCCACTGGCCACATTGCTAGGAAACTTTCTCCATGTCCTCTTGCAGAACTTCTTGGCCCTGTGAGTGAGAAGAGCCATCTGTTGGACTATCTCCATGTACTCCAGATCATCTGGATGGATATAGTCCAAGTATTTAAGGGTGAAGAGAAAGTTGCCACAACTTTCATCAGTAGACACAAAGGCTTGCACAGAGATTGTCTCTTGGAATAGGCTTCCTTGGATGTAGTTCTCCCTTGGTGTCTTGGGGAAGGTGATGAAAGGACCTTTTTGTGAGTTTTCAGGGAAGCACATAAGATGATGTTGTGGTTTTATGCTATCCCTTTCAACCACATAAAGGGCTAAACTGTGCTGATTGTTGGAAGAGCTACTTGATGGAATTTGCATGTTCATCTCCATCTGGTAGCCACTGAGGATACCATATAGCTTTGTGAGAGCAAGGGTAGAGAGGTTCTCAGTTCTCTTGATGGCCACACAATAGTGAGTCCATTGTCTGGGAACAGAGAACATGAACTTCCTCACTATGTCCCTATTCTCAAGTTTTACTCCAACATCAGTTAGAGTGTCCACAATCTCAACATGCCTGAAGTATTATTGAGTCATGGTTTCACCTGTCTTGTAAGTGAAGTTCTCAAACTGCTGCTTCATGAGGTCTTTCTTGTTCTCTTTGGCTTTCTCAAACCCCTTATACATGAGCTTAAGTGCATCCCAGAGCTGCTTAGCAGTCTTGCACTTCTTGAAGCCACTGTATATGGAGTTAGGAAGAGCAGTTTGGAGGGCGGTCATGGCTTTCTGATCTATATCAATCTTCTTCCAGTCTTCTTCAGAGTAGTCAGTCATTTCCTTTAGTATCATCCCACCTCCAACAGTGGCTGAAGAGGTGCTTGGGATGTGAGGTCCTTAGATAATAGATCTCCACATCCTGCTGTCTTAAGACTTAATGAACCCATCCATACGTCGGCACCAAGTATCAAAGTCATCAGGAGTGTCAGTGGAGACTTTGTCATAGTACTGGTTTCCATATCAGCTTTAGCAAGAGCTGCCATTTGAGTTGTTAAGTGTTCTGTGAAACTGAAGTGATCAAAGATGGTGAGATCTTACAATCAAGAGCCTGAAACGCTCTGATACCAATTGCAGGACCGGTGAAGGATGGTCAATGCAACAGTTTCACAAGGTGGAGAGATATGAAACACTTAGCAGATCAAATAGGGAACCGGTTAGATGATACAAAGAACACAAGTAAAAGAACAAGTACAAGAACACTCAAATATGGTTTTCAAAAATAATGTATATTGCTCTCAAGTTCTTACAAGTGTTACTAAGCATACCTTAAGATACAAGTACTTGAGACACTTTATACTACATCCGACAGCCGGCCATACTTTGAAGGCCATCTAGAAACACTAATCTAGACAACAAGATCAATGTAGAGTCAAAAGGCAGATTGCCTTTTGACTAGTGACTATGACATGCCATAGCTCACATCCTAATCTATTACAAAAAGGATAAAAGGTACAAAAGTAAAAAGTTACAGACCAATGACCATAATCTACAGTTGACAAAAGGATGGACCTTTTCACCAACTCATATAAGTTGGTGAGCCTTCAGAGTGGTAGCGGAAAGTTGTTCAACTTTAGTCAATAGGTGATCAGAGAAAGCATGTCTTCTCTGTCTTCGAAAGAAATCAGTCTTTAGCTTTGGAAGACTTTGTTTCTGAAGCTTCGGAAGACTTCATCTTTGGCTTCGGAAGATTTTGTCATTTGGCTTCGGAAGATTTTACACTTAGCTTATTTCCTTTAAGTGGTATAAAACTTCTAAAGTAACTTTACTCTGTACTTCATACATGCATGCTGAGAGCTCTTTGGATGCTTTGGTTGCATCAGCCTTTAAGTATAAACCTTACAATAATGGAGATTATAAGTAGATTTTGTTTATATCAACCGCATAGTGCACAGTTATTAAGCTAGTACAATATATCTTTATTTTTATTTTTATCAATTTGATGTTCCTTAACGCTCATTTATATAACAACGTGTTTTTGTATGTTACAACTTTATGTTTTTGCTTTCACAACTTAAATTTAGTACGATGATCCTTCCACCACAATGTATGGGAAAATTTCGCTAGTTTTATTAACCTATCAAAGTTAAACTATGAAGTGACATGCCCTAAAAGGTGGTTTCACTATCATCGGGTGATATCGAAACATATTTTCTCACAAAAATCATAGGAGTTGCAACCCAATTGTTACCAATGAAGTTAAAAGTTCGCGCCTGAGAATGCCACTCATCATGTCGCGTCATCCTTGAAAAGATATTGTTGGAATGTCGGTGCTTAGGGTTTTTCAGGAATTTTGAATTAGGCTACCTGAATTTGAAGAAATTTTAAAACTAGATTTAAATTAAGCTTGAATTAGAATTCGATAAAACATTCAGAATTGATATTTCAATTCAACTTATTCTAATAAGCCAAACTACTGAATAAATAAATAAATTAAAAGAAAACACAATGAGTAATATATATAAAATATATGTGGGTGTGTTCTTATAAAGAATAAAAATTATATGAACTGAATTTAGATATTTGGGTCGAATGTATTCGATTACAGAATCGAGTTTAGTTTTATGTTTGATTCAAATGCTAACCCGATTCAAATGTTGAGTTTATATTCTAAATTTAAACCATTCACTTTACCATATACTTGAAGGTGGCTCATGCATTATAGCAAAAAGACGCGGATGTAAAGTGAAAATTAGGAAATTAACGTAGAGTGAAAGTTACAAAGGGCATTAAATGTGGATGGAGGACCATATGAGATTGAATCACACTCTGCAAAAGAGAAAGAACAATTGGACGTTGTAAATAGTTGGCATTTTTGCTTCATTATTACTCATAAAGAATGTTTGTTATGGTGTGTTCGATTTAGCGTTTTTAAAATGAGAATTGGGTATGAAAGTAGCTAAGTAAGAATGTGTGAAACACTCGCTTCGCATCTTGCTTGATGCTGAAGTGAACAAGCGGCCCTGAGTAGAACATCATGTCGGACTAGGTGGCACTGCATCCGACCCCGAAACCCGGCCACTTGCGTATTTGATATTTAAATCGACATTAACTTCAAATACATGTGACAACTTTTAATCATATTCGGGCATTTATAATATAAAGTGTTGTAAATGTAGTCTTCCTACAAACAAAGAAATTAAAATATTGTTTGATAACATTTTAATAATTCTATTAAGAGACTACTTTTGAATCAACCAGATGTAAAGTATGTTTGCTTCATTTAAAAATCCTATTTTAATGGTTAATGAATTCTTTTAATGAGTAAGATTCTTAATATGCCGAATGATCCAGTGTTTACATTTTATCCACTCAAACCTCTTAACGGCTCAGCATGAGATTGCCAAATGCAAAAAATCACTAATTCATTTTCGAGAAAAATTAATCAACATACTGAGTCTCTCATGTAGCAAACTGACTTAAAAGTTAAAAAAAATTTAGGCAAATTAAATTTTAATAATTCAAACTATTATTCATTGACCGATGATAATCCATACTATTGATTTGGCCAGTAATAATCTCAACTTTCATTTTTATTACCAACAACAGTCTCAGAAAGATAATTATCATACATTCACACTCGATTTTTACTTATTTTAAGCTCGATTTAGCTTGTATGTTTTATCATTTCGTTCATATTCATTATTATAAACGAAATCGAGTCGAAATCAAGCGTAAATTTTTAATAATTATGTTAATGAGATTGTTATTGGTAATAAAAATGAAAGTTAGGATTGTTACCGGTTAAATTAATAATATGAATTATTATCATCTAATGAATAATAGTTTGAATTATTAAAATTTAATTTATCTTTTTTTAAATATAAATCTTCATAGAGAAGAATAATTTCATTTAAGTTTACATACATTTAGGTATTATCATCATGCTTTCTGTCCCTGTCCTTTTATGTAGAAAGTGACACATCAAAACACTTCCTTTATTCCACACCCAACCTAGTCAAAGTCAAACCCACATTAATATTTCTTTGTTGACACAGAAATTATCAATCTCAGAACATCAAGATTGTACATTAATGCATTATGAGTTGTACTCTTCATAGGGTTCCGAAAAAGGATACACACAAATTATCATCTTCTTTCTTTCAACCCTATTACCACACACATTCTCCAACTCTATAAATAGTCGTTCACACCTAAACCCCTTGTGTTCAAACCATTTTCTCTATGGGTACTAGCCATGGTCACATTGGCTAACCACCAGCTTTCGTGTCTCGTGGTCATGTGTGATCTTGTTCTAGGTCATCATGCTAAGTTGATAGAGCAAGAACAAAGATCTTGATAATACTGCTGGCGATATCCCTCTTGAGCTTATTCTTTTTAAATCGATTTCTTTCTTTTTTTGAACTTCTAAGACCTTATTTTTTTTTCTTGACCTTGCAAGCCCGGGAACATAATTAACTTGTTCAATGATAAGCAACTCTGTCATGAAAGGTGCGAGTTTGGTTTCTTTGTTTGTGTTTTATAAAACGGTTATTCTTTCATCATTGACCTTGGTTAATATACAAATCTTTGTATGTATACAAAAGCAAAATAGTTTCCTCCAATGAAAATTGAATCAAGTGTGGATGAAAACTACCAAGTTCCAAACTTGAAAACCGATGGTGAAACAGAGTGCACAAATCGGGTTTTGGGCCGTACCGGCCCGGGTACAAACCAGGTTGGGCCAACCGGATTTTTGTACCCGGGTACGAACCGGTCGGATTCTCGTTCATCCATACCCTACTCGATATACCCGGTTATGATAGGGTCGGGTCCGAGCGGTCCATAACGGTACATCCTGGTTTTTTTTTTGTATTATTATTATATAAATCATTATATTATTATATTATTATTATTATTATTATTATATTATTATTATTATTATTATTATTATCACCATCATATTATTATTATTATTGTTATTATTATTATTATTCATCATTTATATTTGAAATTAATCGCCATGTATTTCTATAACAATATTAATACAACTTAAAAATACATAAATGAATCAATAAAAAATGACATAAAACTTTTATTTAAGTTTCTAATGTTTATTTTCTACGAGATGCTTGATCAAATGCTAATTCTTCATCAGATATGCCAGAAGATACTCCTTCTTCTACCTCTTCATCGTGTACTTTAGCTTCGAGTGTAATTTCGTCTTCGAGACTTGTTTGGTCTTGTATATGATCCATCGCGTCTAAGTGATCCTTTAAAAACCATCTCTATCGCTTTCAGAGTTAGTCTTGTTCTTCGTAAGATATTTCCCTGGCCTAAGAAAAAAGCAGATTCCGAAGCTACCGTAGAACTTTGACGCTTAGTAAATCACGGGCCATAGCAGAAAGAATCGGAAATTGAAATTCTTTTCCTTTCCACCAAGCCAAAATATAGAATGCCGATAATCTTCAGTAGTCATAGTGGAAATAAAATCCGTTCCACTATATCTACCGAGCTCACTTATTGGGTGTTACCCTTTGTCGTTTAGCCGTCACATCCCGAACGACATTCAACATAGTTAAAAGGGTCTTAACCGAGGTACTAGAGTTGAGCTGATTCGCTTGGCATGGTTATGTTTACGTTAGACCCATATCTATTTAATAAAAATATAATTGTTTTCAAATTTCATTAATATTTACTTTTGCCTCGTTTGAAAAATGGGGTTTTCGTCATGCATATCCTAATTGTCATTTATCTCGTCTATCAAACATTCAACCCCCGCAACATTTAAAAACGGATTTAAAGCGGCGGCACAAGTAAAAACGGGTGGTAACTCATTAAAATATTTTTTAAACTTTTCTTTTATTGGTTCTATCATTTGGCTAAACATATGACTTTTATTTTGAAATTTTTGAAATTAAGGCCATGAAATATAATTCTTGAAACACCAAATAGCTAGTAGGATAATAAACTCCCGATAATTTTGTTGTTGAGTTTTTAAACAACTCAAGAAAATCGGATAGACGTTGAACATTCTTCCAACCCGCATCCGGAAATGGGTCGGTTCACCATTATCCGAAAGACTATTATGAAAAGCTTTCAAAGTACCCTTTTGTTTTAAAGCACAATCAAACATGTGACAAGTCAAATTCCACCGAGTAGGTACATCCCAATTAGGACCTAAAAATATAGATTCCGTATCCTTACAAAGTTGTTTATAATCTTGATATCTTTTTCTACTTTTTTTAAAAACGTCATGTAACATAAATCGAAAAGCTTTAATAAAGTTATCAACAAATTTCATGGATAGCCCTCTTGCACTATTAAATTAATAATATGTGCAACACAACAAGTATGGAAAAAATCACCGTTTGCAATCGGAAGATATTTTAATTTTAATTTTTCAACCGCGGTTGTGTTATTGGAGGCGTTATCAAATGCAATTGAAAATTTTTTATTTTCTAACTTAAAAGTAGTTATTACATTATCCAAAAAGTAAAACAAAATTTCTCCGGTGTGTGGATACAGAAAAAGATCAAATGCAATCGTACGCTTCATGATTTGCCATGAATTGGGATCTAACCAATGAGCGGTGACGCAAAGATGCGATTTGGGTAAACCGTGTGGAGCCGACCAAACGTCACGAGTTAAGTTTACACCGATATTTAAATTTTTAAATAATACAATTAAATCATTTTTTGCTTATTTTCATAATTTTAAACAATAACGTCTAAGTGTAGTACGACTTACGTGGGTGCAACGAGGTTGAAGCGTCTCTCGAATTAAGTTGTTCAACCGAGGATTGTCGAAGTGACTAAAAGGCAAAGCTTCTTGAATCATGAACTTCGTCATTCGATCTCGAACAGTATTAACATCGTAATTAAAGATTCCGCCATCTCCACCCAATTGTGTTTGTTGCGAATCCGAATTACTTTTCAACGAATTACAAAACTTTTTGCTAATATGTTTGCTTAAAGACGTGTTAGAATCTTTAGCAAGCAAAGCTTCACAAAACTTGCAACGAGCCTTTACAGACCCGTCATTCAACTCAACCATATCCCAATTGCACCAAACATCCATGTTACGATTGTGTGCAAGAACACGAATGACGGTTGGAGCGTTGGACGAACCTTGACCAACGGAAGATTGTGAGTGAGCCATATCAAGATTCAAGAGAGTGAGTGTAAAATGAGAGAGTGAAAATGTAAAACGAGAGTAAACGAGAGTATTTTTTGCGTTTTTTGCGTATGTTTTTGCGTTTGGGACTTGGATACTCAACCATATCAACCCACACCTATTTATACTAACTTATAAGGCAAAAATGCCAAAAAAAAACAGTCAAAAATCTTTTCTAACGGCTATATAGCCATTAAAAACGGCTAATTTTTTTAAAAGGCAAAAAAAACGGTCAAAACCGGGTTGGACCCGGGTACAAACGGGTCGGGTTTTTGAAAATCCCATAAAACTAAACCCGTTTCCAACCCTCCGGTTTTTTTCGGGTCCGAACCGGGTCGTACCCGAACCCGGGTCTGGGTCGGGTTTACCGGGTCGGGGTCCGTACCCGGGTTTTATGCCCATCTCTAAAACAGAATATTACTTGGAGAATGACAAAGTTGCTACCTCTTGACTCTAGTTATGTTCTTAAGTTTGATGGTTGTGAGAATCACCTACTGGGACTCAATAAACCATACTTATATTGTGCATTATGTTAATATGTGATAAATTAATTATGTACCTAAAGTATGGGTCAAAGGGTGTAATCCTGTAGTTAGTATGTATGGGTCAGAACTTGTTGTGTATGGGTCATATTAGAGAGTATTGATATGTTTATGTGTTAGTTACTTCAATTACGAGGTGTGGTATCATTTGTATCAATAATCATTGAGTGAAACTTCTCCGTTTGTTTGTGCCAAATGAAGCAGTGTGACGGTTAGTAAAGGCGCCGGTTCATAAAGTTTATGTGTCCGTATTCAACAAATAAGTGGTAATGCAGTGTTACAATTTTTATCGTATCATCATCTCCATACATCCGGAACCCACTTGCAAACCATCCTTAACCTTCAAACAAATCCTGCAAAATCAAATCTTGTTTATCAATAGCTAACAATTATTATTAGAGTGGCTTAGAGCGAATGAAGAAAATAAATCAAGAAGCAACCAATGGAAGGAGTAACACTACATGATTTGGCATGGAAACAGATGTATGAAGATTCAATCTAGTTTCTATTTTCTCACCATATCAAGCAAACTGTAAATTTCATCCTTTAATAGTAAGAGTAAAATAATAATTTTAAAAACCTAATTGGAAACCAAATCTCACTTAGTGGGAAAAATGAAAATAATGACGGATGGAGTCTAGGATTCTACGGGTGGCAATTTCTGACACGATAGAAACTTGGCATGAAAAAGAATAGATTTTGGGTTGGCGTATATAGCTCATTTAAAACACGGGTTGTATTCAAATTGTTATGTTATATTAAACAAGGCGTGTTCAGGTTGATCTAATTAGTTAAATAGGTCGACTCATCAACACCATTTAATGAAACATGTTGATCTACTAACTCGTTTAACCCATTTTTTAAAACCAACCAACCTGATTAACAGGTTTAAAACTTGATTTTTACCATCCAACCCACCAACATGTTTGACATGTATATATAAACGGGTTAAACGGGCTGTGTGCGGTTTGTATGAATTTAAGTGTATGCGAGTTAGAGTTGATTTTTTTACACAAGTACTATACACGAGTCAGGCTCGTTTTAATTGTTCAACTCGTTAACTCACCAACACAACACAATACAATAGCACACCTGTCTAGGATTACCGTTAAAAAGTGTATCAAGCATAAACATAATCGAGTGTGTTTACTATATTAATATAGAAATGAACCTTTTAGGTTATTTATCAAGTAAATTATATTTCCATCCTTTAAATACATTGAAATTGCATGTTTCGTTGCTGCGCTAGCCTATTACGATTCTTAGCAGCAAGCTACTAACTACATTTAATCAAGGGGAGAGAGAGTGAGCCTGTTATTCTCGTATGTTACAATCCGTCAAATCAGTTTGCTTTTATTTTTCCCAACTTTAACCATTTTGAAAGGTATCATAACATTATCTTAATTTTTTCTCACATTTTTCCTATGTGCATGTATGTATTAGTACAATATAAATCACATACCCATCAATTCAGCTAATGAGTACTCGGTAAAAATTCTTTGAATTAAAAGTTAGTTTTTCCTGAGTTCTAGATACCTCTACTATGTAATCTATTTTCTTAATTATAAAACACACTACCAAACCATTACTTAGCCATAGGATGTCGTTTGGGACCCTAAATCACTCCGAAACGAATTACGTTATACCTCTAAATCTTTCTTACAATACGATCAACCTACACTGTATATTTTTGTTACGTTGTGGACACACTATATGCCGTACAACTGGTTTGACTCCACGGGGCAGAGAATCAAATCAATCAACGCTCACTCTCTGCTCTCCGTTCTTCCCTAAAACCCTAATTCATCCTACAAATTTGAAAATCCTCAGGTAATTTCACAATGCTCGTGTTCAATTTTATTATTCACTTCATTGTAAGCGATCTTCAGTTGACCTTCATTTCCATCCATCAATCCCTCATTTCGATTTTCACTGTTAAACCCTATACTCCTAAATTAACCTGAATTTTAGCTTGATGTAATATGTAATCCTTTCTGATGTTATATGCTAAATCTACTTTTCGTTTTTCCTGTTTTTCACCTCTTAGTTAGTATGCATGATTGGAAGAGGATTGTTGTGTTTTGCCTGTAATAGGTATGACTGTTAGTTGTTACCTTCATAGGTTTTTTTGGTGGTTTGTGATCTGATTTTAGGCCTTTTAGTTTCTTTACACTGGTTGCATTGTATGATTGTTGAAGAGTTGTGGTGTTTTTGAGTTTTTCTTATTTTGATATACTTGTTTCGAAGGTGCATTGTATGATGCATCTGACTTTTGACAGTTCAAGCTTCTGATTTCTACATTGGGCTATGTGTGTTTGACTTTTGGTGTTATGTATTATCAAATAAGCTCAATAGTGATATGGTGTTAAGTGTTAACAACTAAATCAGCTTGGGAAAAAAATAGCATTTAACATTGTACATAAGTCTCGATTGATTGGGAGCCCCAAGTTTGAATCCACAAGGGAGGAAGTTTGTCGATTTGTTTGGGGGGTCAAAGGGTGAGGTTTGCATGAACCCTGTGAATTAGCGAGGCCAAAGGTGTCTGTATCGCAGACTCAGAAAACGGTGTTTGGTTAAAGTTGTTCTAGCCCTTGAGAATATAGGTGGTGGCAATAGATTTTGTAAAATGAATTTACAAATTACCATAGAGGACTGCTGAACCTGAAAAAACAATCTTATATTTAGTACTTTATTGCTACGGCGTATCTAGACATTTTCTTTGATCATGAAGAGTGCTATGTATTTTGATTTTACATAAGGTCGTCAACAATGATAAACATTGTTGTGTTTAGTAGCTAACATTTTTGCATTGAGGCTTGTCAAGCTTATACTTAACAGAGCAGTGGGCACCATAGCTGTGGCTAAGATATGTTACCGTTCATGAACCTAATTGCAACTAGGACATTCTAATGAGTTTTCTCCTCTCACTCGTTTTAATTTCGAGAAGCTTAATATTTATTCTTTAATATTTGTAATTTCGTATGCCATCTTATTATTTCTTGTGCCTTGCCTCCCTAGTTATATAATTTCTTTAAATCATCAAGGATTCCCGTGGATGTGAAAGATGGAGACAGTAAATGGTGAGGGTGCTAATGGTTCCTCACCCTTATTACACCCAACATCTCCACCACTATCTGAAGTTATACAACTTGAAGTGGAGACAGAGCAGGCAAACATTCCTAGCCGTTCGATTATTAGTAGGCCTGGATTTGGAAGCAGTGGAAGACACATTCCATTGCTTGCTAATCACTTCAAAGTCTTTGTCAAGAATCCATCTGAGATATTCTACCAGTACAGTGTATGGTATTGAAGTTTTAACTATTGTTTTATAATCTTTATAGTCAAGCATGTATATCGTATAAGGACATGTTAATGCAGGTATCTATCACTTCTGAAGATAACAGAACAATTGAGAACAAAGTTTTAGGAAGAAAAATTCTTGACAAACTCTACCGAACATATCCATCTGAACTCTCTGGTAAGAAATTTGCGTATGATGGAGAAAAGAGCCTGTATACTGTTGGGCCTCTCCCAAAGAACAAGTATGAGTTCGTGGTTGTCCTAGAAGATTCTTATGCAAACCGGTGTGTCAATCTTTTCATACCTGCTAGCCTTCTAATTGAAGGTTGAAGAATTTAGCTAAAGTAATTCTTCTTCTTGTAGTGGAAGCCCTGCTCATGATGGGATTTCCAGTGAATCTGGTAAAAGGTCAAAACATTCTTTTCAGGAGAAGAGTTTTAAAGTAGAGATCAGCTATGCTGCTGAAATACCCTTAAAATCGGTTTCTCTTTCACTTAAAGGATCAGAGTCTGAAAAACTCCAAGATGCTCTAAGGGTTCTTGATACCATATTGAGACAACAAGCAGCTCAAAGGCACCTCTATTTTTTCCTCAATGAGTGGTTGCCAGTTCCGTAAATTTTATCATTATTTAGCTTATCACGTCTATTTTTATGCAGGGGTTGCCTTCTGGTTAGACAGTCATTCTTTCATGCTGACTCAAAGAACTTTAGTGATGTTGGAGGGGGTGTCACTGTATGCCGTGGATTTTATTCTAGTTTTCGTCCAACACATGGTGGTTTATCACTGAACATGGGTAGGTTGATGTTACAGTTCACTCACGTTTACTTCACAGTTTACTCATGTTAAATGTTATTCACTTGATTATTTAATTGTTGTTGCACGTGTTTATGCAGATGTATCATCTACAATGATTCTTACTCCTGGTCCAGTTATTGATTTTCTAAAATCCAACCAAAATGCACGTGATTTTCGGTCTATTGATTGGGTAAAGGTAATAAAAAGGTTATACACATCAAATTTTTTTCTATATATTTATTTCTTATATGCATTTTGTTGACAGGCCAAGAAAATGCTAAAAAACATGAGAATTAAAACAACGCACAACAACAGGGAATTCCGGATCACTGGGATGAGCGAAAAGCCGTGCAATCAGCTATTGTAAGTTTTTATTCTTTTGATTTTATGTATGTATGCTACTTTCCTCCACCCCTTATTGTGTTACAACTTATATGTTTTGTTTATTTCAAGGTTTCCTTTGAGGGTAAAAAAAGACAATGGTACATATGATGACCAGGCTATAAACATTACAGTGCTTGATTATTTTACCAAGCACCTTAAGGTTGAAGTTTCTTACTCTGCATACATACCATGCATTGATGTTGGTAAACCAAAGAAGCCAATCTATTTGCCTGTGGAGGTCGCATCTTAATTTTATTTATTATTATTTCATTTTCACTCTCGATACGTATTTTGATCAAATCTTCTAACGATGTTATTATCTTCCCATGGCTCCCAGCTATGTTTTCTTGTTTCACTTCAACGGTATACAAAGGCCTTATCCACATCGCAGAGGGCATCTTTAGTTGAAAAATCTAGACAAAAACCTCAAGAGAAAATGCAAGCTATAACTAATGTAAAGCTATATTACCCCCTTGATCATACATGTCTTGTAGAGGTGGCAAAATTGGCGGGTTGGCTAGGTTGGGTACTAGGTCAAAACAAGTAACCTTTTAGTACGGGTCAAACATAGTTGAGTTGGATTAACCAGAAACATATTTCCTTTTATAATAGTTAGTTTGTCTAATTCTTACAAATTTATATTATCTGGATACTAAAACAAGTTTTTGAGTAAAATGATTAGAAGTTTTAACGCACAAAACATTGTTGTGGCTTTCGACCCGTTTGACCACTTAGGGATAAAACATAATCTGAATCAACACATTCATAATTAAGATGGTTGGAATTGCTTCCTCTAATCTTGGTATATTCACATGTTTTTATGTAAATTGAGCAGTTATTTAACCTAGCAGGCTATGAAAAACTATCATTATGATGATGACCCTTTACTAGCTTCATGTGGAATTTCTATTGAGAAACAACTTGCTCAAGTTGAAGGCCGTGTTCTTGAAGCACCAAAGGTGTTATTCACTTTTATATAATAAATTTGTGTTTATTTTTCTGGAAATGCAATCATGATATCCTTCATATTTGATATTTTTGCAATTGTAGTTAAAAGTTGGTAATGGAGAAGAGTTTTCTCCCACTAATGGGAGATGGAGCTTTAAAAACAAGGTGATTTCTTTCATGAAGACATGGTCCCATTTCTATAAACTTATATATATGATCAATCATAAAGAATTCAACTAATGAAGATTCTTGTTTCTTTTTTCCATTTCATTTTTTTTTTGCTTCCAGAAGCTTTTTGATCCCATCAAAATAGATTTTTGGGCAGTCGTCAATTTCTCTGCCAAGTGTGACGCAAGTTATCTTTCCCGGGAGCTCATAAATTGTGGAATGAGTAAAGGAATCGTAAGTGATCATACGCTAATTCTTTCTGCTCTTTATTTCAATATGTTTTGATTTTGGCTTTTATTTTTGGATTCTCAGATTATTAATCGTCCATTTTCACTAATGGAGGAAGACCCGCATAATCGAAAATATGGGCCTGTAGAACGTGTGGAGAAAATGTTTGACCAGATTTTAGCCAAGTTCACACGTGCTCCTGAGTTTCTCCTTTGCATATTACCAGATAAGAAAAATTGTGACCTATATGGTAATTTGTTCATTTGTTCTAAATAAAATGTGTTACATTTAAATGCTTTCACGCCTATTTTATTTAAAGTTTTAATATGTGAAGGTCCATGGAAGAAAATGTGCTTAAGTGATCATGGAATTCCCACACAATGCATGTGCCCACTTAAGATCACTGATCAGTATCTCACGAATGTGCTTTTGAAAATTAACTCAAAGGTATTGAATTTAATTTTTTTATTTATAAATTAAATTACCAGTTTTGTTAATCTATAAATTTAAATCAACTTATACATATATGTATATTTTTGTTTTTTTTTAATCTTAAGCTTGGTGGGGTCAATTCTTTGTTATCAACCGAGCAGTCATCTCGTATACCCCTCATACATGATACTCCAACAATGATAATGGGGATGGATGTATCTCATGGTTCCCCGGGACGACCTGATATCCCTTCAATTGCTGCGGTACTGCTGTTATAATGTATACCTTCATGGGCTATTTTGTTTCTTTACGGAGTGAATATTTATTATTTTGTTGGACTGTGAAACTGAGCACATTTCTAGATTGTTGGATCTCGATCTTGGCCATTGATATCAAGATATAAAGCATGTGTTAGGACTCAACCATCGAAGGTGGAAATGATTCAAGGTTTGTTTGAGCCACAAGAAGATGGAACAGATAATGGCATGATGAGGTAGTTCCATGCTGAATGTTTTTCTTAGAATACTTAATACTCGTTAGATCTCAAAAACCAAAATCAGGAATGTTTCAAATTCAGAGTGATCAGAAGTTCTAGTATTCTAGATCCAGTGTTTAGTTTAGGAAGTTATTTGTTTATTTAAAGGTAATTACTAGAGGTGGCAAAATAGGAAGGTCGAGTAAATCACAAATATGGTACGGGTGGAGAGTTGGGTCTAGTTGACTCGGGAGGTCAGGACATCTTTATTCTATATAATATCACTTTTTATAAATTGTTAAGTGTAGTAAATAGTATTTCAATAATAATGTAACTTTTTTTAACTAAAAGATTGAAGATGTTGTATGCATTAAAAATATACTTTGGGGTACTTTTTTAGTTTCTACTTGTTTGACATAAATTTTTTATCAACTTGTTCGAGCTGTAGAGAAAATGTAACATAAATCGATCCATTCAATAGTAAAGCATTGACTTGTCATATTCAGTAATTACCCAATTGTTCTCGAGAACCCTATTTCAAATAATGAAGTTTAAAAGTAACTCATTTAAAGCTGTATAACAAGGGTTCTTTAACAACAGTATTATTTATCGATCAAATATCCAAATCCTCTATTCATGTGTTTGTTCCAACTTGAGTGTCTTGTCTTGATTTTTGTTATTGACACAGTCTTATTTAAAACAGTGAACTACTTCTGGAATTTTATCGCACAAGCAATAAGCGCAAACCGACTCAAATTATTGTATTCAGGTATTCTTATTTTTAGTATCTTTTTTGATGAAAATTTACATCACCTTCAAATGTTTCTATGCAATTGTCTTAACCTTTCTTAGAGATGGCGTGAGTGAATCCCAGTTTAATCAAGTGCTGAATTATGAATTGGATCAAATTATCAAGGTATGTTTCTCATGTTGTCCTTATCAATATGGCTGCCTTTAATGCCTGGGAAATCATATTACAATAATCTAAAACCATTGTCTAAAATGGTAACAGACTAACAGTGGTACAACAAGTTATCATCTTTCTTTAGTCATTGATAGAAATAAAAAAATGTTTTGTATTATTAATTAGAGATGACAATTTCAACACATTTGCTTATGAGTGGGTTAACTTGGGTTTAATTTAATCCAATTGGGTCAAACTAACAGTTTAAGCTAAATACAGGCTTACCAATTGCTTGGTGAGAGTGATGCACCTAAGTTTACTGTGATTGTGGCTCAAAAGAGGCACCACACGAAGCTCTTCCAAGCTAATGGCCCCGAAAATGTCCCTTCTGGTCTGTTTTTCAATTATTATTACTTTTACTTGTTTCTTTCTATTCTCACAACATAAGAATTTACCCTAAGTGAGCCCGCTCTTGCTCTCTTTTTTTGGTTATGCATGTTCAGGTACTGTAGTAGACAAACATGTGGTGCACCCAAGAAACTATGACTTTTACATGTGTACTCAACCAGGAATGATTGTGAGTTCCTGAAACCTTTTTCTTATTCATTTAATTTCTATTATGTAATTTATAGGTCTAGATCTGTTTGCTTTCTTACTCCACTTGGTAGCTAAATGTTAGAAGCATATAAGCATGTTTACTTGGTAAGGATATCATTTCTTGTGTTTCACATGTAGAGAATGGAGCGAATTAGGTTACATTTGATTCATAACAGGTCAAATAAAAAAAAAACTATTAGCTTGAAAGGTTGGAAAATTTTCTTAAAGTGTATTTTTAATGCATGAAACCTTTTAATTGTTTACTCAAAAAAATACATTAATTCGAATGATGTAGCTTTTATAATTATAACTCACATGCTAGTTATTTAAAAAAAGTTAGAAATTATTTGTATATAATTTTTTAATTTGCAGGGCACTTCTCGTCCCGCCCACTACAATGTCTTGCTTGATGAGATTGGTTTCTCTCCTGATTCCCTGCAGAATCTAATCCTTAGCCTATCATATGTGTGAGTACTTTGAGTTCGGTTTATGTTATATTCCAGTTCATATGATAATTAAAAAGAGGTTGCAAATAGTTCACACTTCACACAACTTTTTTTTAAGATGGACCATGTTATTATATAAGTGAATACGCACCGTATCTGGCCAAAAATGTTGCAGGTGTGACAAAAGTAGGTGAATGATTTATTTGATAACAATGGTTTTAAGAACATATTGAAATGCCAGAATATTCTGCTCTTTATCTTTCATAAACTTGAATGTGGGTTTGATTAAACTTTTTTCCTTCTTGAACTTAAGGAGATGGTGATTATTAATTGTTGTGTTCTTTCACATGTTTAATTGTCTACAATTTCCCATCTCATTTAAGAATTTTTTTCTTCTACTTTTCTTTGTAATTTTCTGATTGAAGATGCATTTTATATGTTTTCTGAAAAATCATATTCTAAAATAAACTACCTTTGCTCAATTTCTGTAATTTCAGTCACTTTTTTGGCTTGAAAAATTATTTTTCTCACGAAAAAGCGAACGTATAAATCCAAGCAACTCAATAACCATATTCATTATCGAAAATTGTATGATATGAAACATCATCATCCTTTTGTACTATAAAAACTGATTCTATTTGTCACATTATTAACCTTCCAACTGGCATCACAGATCGCAAAGGAGCAGTGCTGCAACTTCAATCGGTACTTTCTTCTTCTGTAACACACCTCTTGCATCAAACCTAATAAGATCCGGCATTTTGGCTCAATTATTTATGAATGGGTTGGTTTGGGCTATGTTTTATCTAACGAGCCAAACTGGCAAACAATTATTATTTTTTTTAAATAGCTTAAGTTGAAATGCGCCAAATGGTTAAAAAGTCTTTCAAAGTGTATTTCAATTCATAAAACCACTTAAATCATGTTATTTAAAAAGTCAGATTATCGTGGAATCAAAAACAAGTTATTTTGCAGTGGCACCTGTTTCGTATGCTCATCTAGCTGCCCAACAAATGGGCCAGTTTATAAAATTTGAAGATCTATATGAAACTGCTTCCGGAAAGGATAGCATCACTTCCGCAGGAAGTATGCCGGTTCCCAAACTACCAAAGTTGGATGAAGATGTTGAGGATTCCATGTTTTTTTGTTAAGGTGTGACCTTTAACTCCATTATTCACCATGAATACACACCTACTAAAACGTGTATAATTCTTGATCTTAGTTGTAAATTCATAGGGTGCGTAGTCGTATAACATCCATCATCGTGCCACATGGACTCAAGAGCTTGTAGAGACAAATATGTGGCAAGTAGACTAGGTTCTTCTTGATAGTTTGTGCAGCTGATTGGTCTAGGACTCTAGGAGCCAAGTCACCTAACCATTTTTCTTGTTTTGGGATGCAACAGCTTTTGAGATATGGGTGTCGTTTAAGCGATAGTCATGTGGGTTCATGAAACTCGTAACTTGAGCCTTAATGTGGTATGGTCCTTTAGGACTCGATTAAAGTGCACTTGTTGCTTTACTTGTTTTGGGCTTTAATTATTCAATGAACTACCCATTTTAAAATCTCATGTGTGTATATATGGATGTATATTATACATAACCAGTTTTAAGTATAAAATCATGACAATTGTATCAAGACTTACATGATCTACATCTCAGATATCGTGAGAGAAAGAGTGGTTTTGTTGTTACATAAGTGTGTTGGGCATTGAAATTTAAGCAACAAATACATGTGCTCATGTTTTATATGATTTAATAACTTAAAATTGTTTATATGATATAAATTAATTAAATGTATTATAATATCACAAATGAAGCAAGGGATTTTGTAGTTCTTGCAAACCAACCTATACCTAACTTGTCAACTTCAATTACTGTTTGTTTGTCTGTTAGTTTTTTTTGAAAGGCAAAATATTTTATAAAGAAACCACTCTAGCAAGAAACTAAAGGAGTCCAAACAAAGATACATAGCATGGAAGGAAAAATAGCAACAACCTGCAAGATAACACCTATACAATTTATAAGCCACTACCCATCTCAAATAATGAATTTGCCCCACTCTGACCATTCAAGCTGATGGACCGATCTGCAATTTACCCAAATGAAGCTGGTGCACTTGATGTCGGCGAAAAGTTTGTTCAATGATGGTTCGCAGCCCCTTGAATACGACACCGTTTCTGAGCTTCCACAGACCTAACCTCTTGATATTTAGCCATATTCCAGCCCTATCCCACCTGCCTGGGATAGTTAAGTAGCCCCTATTCGATTGGTGAATACAGGAGATGGCTAAGTTTCAAAGTGAGTTTCCTTCGTTATTAAATCTCCACTACCACTTGGAGAGTAGGCTTAGATTGAGCGTTTTTAGGGACCCGAGCCCAAGGCCCCCATCTGATTTTGGAGTACAAACCCTCTCCCATTTGACCCACTTTATTTTCTTGTTTTCATCTCCGCCTCAGAAAAAATCCCGCCTAATTTTTTCAAGAAAGTTGATCACCTTTTCGGGAGCTTTATAGAGTGAGAAATAATAGATCGGGAGGCTGTCAAAGGACCGAACGAATAAGCACCGCTCGCCCACCAATGGAAAGATGTTTGGCTTTCCAAAGGGATAACCGGGACCGAAATGTATTAACTATGTGATTCCAGTTTTTCGCAATGTTCATATTTGTACCCACAACCAAGCCCAGGTAAGAAAAGGGAAGGGAGCGCGCCTTGCATTTGACTTTAGATGCCATTTCTAACACATTACAATCTAGAACGTTTATCCCAGATAGACTGCACTTTTTGATGCTCATTTCCAACCTAGAAACGAGATGAAAGCACCTCATGAGCCTTATATGATTTTGAAAATTCGAGTGAGACCATTCCTCTAGGATTATAACATCATCAGCAAAGAGGAAATGGGTTAGACTCGGTCCATCATAGGGCAATTTTATCCCCCTAAAAATCCCGACAAGCTGGCTCCGATTAAGCATTCAATATAATGCTTCCATAGCGATTAGAAAAAGAAAAAGGGACAAGGGATTACCTTGCCGAACCCCCCGGGAGTATGAGAATTCTTTTGTTGGGGAACTGTTTATCAATACGGATGCTTTTGAAGATCTAAGAATTCCATTAACCCATAGCCTCCATGAAGCCGGGAAATTCATTTGAGTAAGTATGGAATCAATAAAATCCCAAAAGATGGAGTCGAAGGCTTTGTTGAAATCTATTTTGAAGATAAGTCCTTGCCTCCTAGCCTTGTTAATCCAAGATAAAACTTCATTCACAATTAGGGCCCGTCAAGGATATTCCTTTTTGCTAAGAAAGTGGTTTGGGTATCAGAAATAACCGAGCCTATGACACATACTGACAGGCTTTGTCTATCAGTTACACTTGCATTCCTATGTGAACTCACAAATTAAATGCCATTTAGTTGTATTCAAATAAATCAATGATCTTTATTTTAAGTGGTTGATGTGAGATACTCTTAAGATTTCATTAAAATAGAGGAAGGTTTTGGTTACAAGTATCATGTGATAAAAAAGGGAGGGGGTAACTCGGGTTGCGTACTCAAGTAATGAAGATGATCGGGTGGACCAACGGCCTGTTAACAATCTAATTAACTGTTAAAAAAAAGTTATGTTAAAATGGGTCTAAGCTTGTATCTTGACATGGACAAATAAACACACGTTTTTATCTCATTGTGATCATCAAACTTGTTATTCTTATGAAAGAAACTCCATAAGTTGGTGGATTTTAGAAAAAAAAAATTATTATTGGTGTTGATATTCAATTTACACGTTAACGATACCTATTATGTGTGGTTAAAAAAATATGTGCCAATCAACAATCTCCGACGTGTCAAACAAGTGAATTTGGTATATTCTTTTGGGTGGATTTTTACATATTTCCCCTTCTTAAAATCATAGATTACATATTTCTTCAAAGCTTAAAATTAATTACATATTCCCCCTTCATAATACATATAAATTAAATATTTATTCATTTCATTAATAATGAACTTTCAAATGGCTATTTTATCTTGTTTTTACTAATGGATTTTTACGTACTGATGTTTTGTAATTATAATTGTTTGTAAATTTGACAATTGTGTTTTGTATTCAAAAATATAACTTGTATTATCGGTGATTAATGTTTTAAAATAAGTTTTGGCCTTTTTATTTGAAGTTGTAATTTTATTGTTTTTATTTATATATAAGACTCGAACTTGAAAAATATAATTTAATATTCTTAGAAAGGGATGTGTGTAAAAATAATTTAGTAAAAACATAGATACAATAATCATTTCATAACAAATTTTAATAAAATGGGTATATATGTAATATATATGTTTTAGAAAAAGGAAATATGTTATTACTTTTTTAGTTTGAGTAAATATGTAATTAATATGTTTAAGAAAAGAAAACACGTAAATTCCCCTTTTTGGAGTACATTACGTGAATGGTCCCTTTGGTATGGCTTTGGTCATTTCTTTTTAAAAGTTACGGTTTCGATCGTTTCTATTAAAATCTTATGGTTTTAGTTCCTACTTTTTTTACCATTCAGTACATATTTGGTCCTTCAAGTTTATGGCCATTTGGTTATAGCTTAAGTCACCCAACATGACTTCACGTTAAGGCATTATCATCTTTTCAAGTCTATTTTCATTTACCATCAGTTTTGTATTGAGAGCAAAGGAGTTTATTGGACGAAAAAATGGTCAAAGGACTTCCACACCATTAAGATCATATGTAATGATTAATACTGCTTAAGAGGCATTTTCCAGTCACATAAGCATCCAGTCATTATCGTTTTTTAGGCAAAAACATGAGTAATAGTTTTGACGCTCCTTAATGCGCCATAATCATTACCTAATTATGATATTTATGATAAGTTATGACGTTATGGTGGAAACGCCCCACCTATAACGTCCCTATAAAGCCCTCCGCGGTGGTGTAAGGGCGTTTTAAGGTGCCATAATACCTTTTAATGCCCTGTTACGTTTGGTCTAACAAAGTCACATGGGGAAGACGTAGCAATAAGGAAGTTTGATGATCCTTTTGAACACATAATTGGATGACAACACGTCCATTTAGAAGTGTAAGAAGTAAGAACACGTATTGTGACTACCATTGTGATCATCGTCATGACACAAACTCCTGCATATAGTTAAAACGACACATAATAGGAAGTAGTAATTTTGGTGGAAGGTGTTCACTAGGCTTCTTGGTATGGAACCATACAACGGCCTCTTGGAATTTGCAAATACCTCCGACAATTAGGCACAACTTACTTTGTTTGTAATTAGTTAGTCTTTGCTAATAACTTTCACAAAAGTCGATATTTGTTAAGTCTACCATAGGCTTAAAATGCAAGAGCTTTGACAAGTCCCGACTCTATACGCTTGTTAATCAAGGTCTTTAGGGCCATTTAAGTTTTAAAGAAATCTTTGATTTAAAAACTTTTAGAGAAATAATAATTATAGCGGGTGTTTTTAAAACTAAAAAAGTTCAAAAAAGATGTAAGAATGTAAGAGATAGCATATGTGATGGGAGAACCTCTTTTAAAGACATTTTTTGACATCACCACCTTCGTAAGCAATGGTGGATGAGAGCATTTGTTTTATATACATTTTCTTTAATTTTATTTTCACCTCTAATCAATATGCATTAATTTATTTGTCGACTATTTCAAGTTTATATACAAGCATATACATTGGAAGAGTTTTTTCTACATAATCACCGATATTGGTGCTCATTGTCTTACTGAGACGACTTGTGAGAACCAATCTACATCATTCATTTATTTTGTATTTGTTAAGACTAACAAGACCATTAAAATACAACTTTGTTATATGTGCATTTTGAATTAATATGCGTAGATTTATGTGAATTTACATGATATAAATATTTACACATGTATGCTTACTATAAATACTTTATCTACAAATGTACGAAACTTGTTAAGTATTTTAATTGATCAATTAGTGAGAAAAGTCATATAACCTTTTACACTCATACGCTTTTAATTCAATATTTAATAATAAATGAATGTTTAATTTGATTCTTAATTATGAGTTTTCATGATATTTTTGTTTCTGTAAATGCCCTAACAAGCACATATACATGCATATATATAGGACTAGGATTATTATATAACAGAAAATCATTGCTAGAACATAAGAAACAAATTAAATCGTTTAATTCTTACAAGTGGTTTGCTTCTTACATACATATGTGATGTGATGTGTAGATTATGTTGGAAAAAAAAAACTATCAAACTAATTTATTCACCTATATATATTAACTTTAGACTGTTTACATATACACATACAGGGTATATTACGTTCACATGTGAATGTTATAACTTACAACTAAACTATTTATTCATGTATGTGTTTTTGATTTTTTACAGTAGTGATAACTGATAACTATTGGCATTTGAGTTGAGGTTATTATGAAATTGACCCGAGTAGAAGTGGGGGTCCAACATCGGCCCACTCTATTGTGGCCCATGGGTACTTTAGAATCCATATAAGATGGCCCAGAGAACAAGTAGGGTCGTTGAATTGCCAATGTCGTCTACCAACAACCAACCGTCTGCAGACCAACAACTTTAGATTTATTGTCACTACATATAAATATATAATTATATAAATATAAACAAGGTACATTTATTATTCATCACAACATATATATCACACCATCGTCTATAATATTAACTTAAATCTCATAAATTCTCGAGTCTATAATTTCACAAATATTCTAGACAATTCACTCTCAAACTTATGCATTTGTGAGTGAGTGAATCTTTCTCCTAATTTAGAGATAATTTGTCGTGATGTCTCGCGTAAAAGAAAATGTAGTACAAGTTGGGTAGTTGGGGACGTAGTTTTAAGTCAAAACAAAAGGGTCCGCCTCCTTTTTATAACGAAATAACATGACTAGTAAGAGGGTGTAAATAAACTGAACGTTAACTTTTGACTGGAAATTCATTCATCTAACTTGTTTGTTATTTAGTAAATTAATATTGGTATATATATTAATTTGTTATATATATGATCATATTTACATGCAATTATATACTCATTAAATAAAAACCGTTGTAGTTTGTGTAAAAAATGATCGTTAGGTTCGCGAACTTAAAGCTTGATTTAAAGTTAGAGCTAGAGATTCTTATAAAATAAGCAACAATTTAGGGTTGAATTTGTATAAGTTCATCTCTATTTAAGTTTTTACGCCTTTCAACATGTCCCGTTTGGCATACATATACAAGTGGAGCGAAATGTGGGGCGCAGAGTTCCACCCTCAGTGTCGTGCACGTCACCTTTCATATGGTTGAGCCTCCCTCTCCATCCTACATCTTATTTCTTGCTTCTCTAATTCGGCATAGAGATGTTGTTAAGCCTCCTCTCCATCCCGCATCTCTTTGCCACCTCACTTTCTCAACTTTCACCCAACACACTTCCATCCCATCCCGCTTCTATCTTTCCTCCAGACCCACAAGCATTAGCAAGTCGATCTCGAGTGGTTCATGAGTGACTCTGTTTATACGATTACCCAAATAAATCAAACTTTTAAACTACATGTGGAATAAATCCGAACACAAAAGTGGGTCAAGATCCAATAAAGAAGGATACCCGAAATAGGTATGGACCAAAGTCCAAGTCTTCCTGTTTGGGTTCAGACCAACTTTCAATGAACAACAAAACATCGGCAGGTGGGAGCGGGCCCACCACATAATTTAGTCAAATACACACCCACTTAGATCATGCCACGTGGTTGTCATCCCACAAAATGAACGTAGCAATAAATAAAAGAATAAATATGGCCACTTTAGCGTTGAATGGTGGACTAATAAATCTCATTCGCATCAATAACTTTGCAGGTTTTTGCATTTTCTAGTTGTTATTTTTATTTTCATTTTTTGAAATTTGAATTCAATTTATATCACATTCTAAACTGTTTCTTGTTGTAAATTAAGTTATCAATCACATAGCTTTAGTTTTTTTAACCATTTTAGTCCATTTCACATATATCATTTTGCTACTACGCCATAATATTAGAGAACTGAAAATCTTATAGTTATATTTACCGACGCATATGAATAGGAGATTATAGTGTTCATACGTCTAAGTTTAACCGAAAAAAAGAAATAAGATGACTAAGAAAAAAAATTATTATTTTGTGTTCATTAGTTAAGAGATATGTTTGTTTATGTTTTTCATCAAATGAATGTAAGAAAAGGACAGATACATATAGAAATACAATCTACTAAACAAATAGTCTGTCATAGTAAATACTATTTTTTTTTGGGTTAAAGGACTTTGCCAAAAATATATATATGTATAGATTGAATATTTTATTATAATATCTTTTAATACTGTTGGTTTATGATAATAACCACTAAATACTTAGTGATAATTTTAGTTACTAATACATAGGTATGTTTATCAATAGATACACTATATTTTAAATACTTAATATATACTGTATATACTAACTAATACACATATTTACTAAAATACACCAAATATCTTAAAATCACATTTAAACCTGTTAGTGATAAATTAAAAACATCAAGTAAATTTTCATAATAAAACAAAGAAATAAGCATGTGTGGTGAGTTATAAATAACTTATGTGTAACAAGAAAAATCATATGTTACTGAAAAAAGTAATAACATGACAACATTTTCTAGTAAAATAAAGGACAAAACATGTGTGTATGAGTTATACATAATTTATTTATAACATAGGTATAAAAATAATCTACATAGCCCTTTACCTTTTTATGTATATTGTAATATATATTATATTATCTTTGTTACATGCGTGTAACAATGTTACGAATTGTCTAATATACAAGTATCGTTATGTTTGCTCAATTGCGATGGAAATCTTAAAAAAAAATACTTTTGTAACATGACGTTTTTTTATGATAAAGATTAATGTTACTATCTTTTGGATGATTTTAAAGAACTAATTTTATACCCGTCCGGTGACCGGGTTGTTTCATGTCATAATGTCATAACTATCTCTTATTATAGTCTATACATTATCACGTCACGTGTGACGCGGCCGCAACGCGCGGATGTAATTACTAGTTTTAGATAAACTACAATTCAAAATTTTTAGATACAAAAATCCAATATTTAGACATCTACTCAATTGTCAACGTGCAATCCACTAGATTTTATATAAACCACAATCCAAAATTTAAATGGAATTGCAATCATACCTCAATAACCGAAAGTATCAAAATCAAAATAACAAATAGAAATGTATAAGCAAATGAATAGAGAAATAGCTTTTACACTAACCTTGAAAGATTAACTTTTTAGCCTTACAATCTCAGACCTTATGTGGCATGCAATATTTGAATCTGATAGGAGATTAGGAGGAGAATAAAAACAAATAAAAAAAAAGAAATAGAATATAACTTAAATAAACCAAATTTTTATGAATTTAACTACGTTAATTCAAGAATCCTAATAACTCATGTCTTGTAGCTCTAAGTCATGAATTACATACCATTGTTTCTATCACCTACATGTTACATGCATAAAAAAAACTTGTTAAAAATCACATATCAATCATGGTCTGTTCAATTATCACGAGAAACACCATATCAACAATATAATTGCATTCTTCCCTTTATATATAAGAGAGTTAATTGTGTGCTATCAAGCAGATGAATTACAAGTTGGACCTTGAGCAGCTAATGGTGATCTCTTATCATCTTCTTCACCTAATATCACACATGAATCTCAAAGGTGTCTTCATTAAAATGACTTGAATGAGTAAGAATCCCAACTGAAATAACATATGCATAAATACAAATAACATACACAAACATTATATAACATATTATTGACTTGTATATAATATGAATTTGAAATTTGTAGAACCCACACAAAATAATAACTTCAAATGTACAAAATTAGAAATTGGAAAGTGCCCAGTGTCCACTCACAGAATTTGATGCAATTAGACAAAACTCAATCACTATAATAGCAAGGAACAATTTACAATTTCACTTAAAGGTGCAACGACTTAGGGTTACCATAGATCTATGAAGACTGTGAGTGCAGAGCAAGAGACTGGTTCTTATGATAGTGCTTTGTATATATTAACACAGTAGGTAATGAAGCGGTTATTGCCGGCGACGTGGGGAGGATAATACCGGAGGTAGAAAACGTGTACAATCTGTGTGAGAACGTTTATAATCCGTGTGAGGTACAAACATTTGTAAATAAATGATTAGGTTACATTTTAAAGAGTCTCTCAATTGTTGCAGTTGGTTTGGTTTTGCCTAAGATC
Organism: Flaveria sonorensis; assembly: GCA_025506505.1. Taxonomy (NCBI): domain Eukaryota; kingdom Viridiplantae; phylum Streptophyta; class Magnoliopsida; order Asterales; family Asteraceae; genus Flaveria; species Flaveria sonorensis. The sequence goes on along the minus strand of CM046433.1, from coordinate 11,932,459 downwards.
AGGAGATCTTTGGAGATGAAGGAAGTGGGGAGGGAGTTATGGAGGTTATTGACCAACATGGAACATGGGTTTGTAACCGCCGGCAACCTCTACAACATTTTGTAACCACCTAATTTACACGGTCCAGATCTAAAGTACGTGTTTTTCGACGGTCAAGATCTTCTAAAAAATGTTAACCGTTTTGCAGCAACCATATATATATATATATATATATTAGGATATGATAAGATGAATATATAAGAACGATGTCTTATAATAAATTACTGTAAATCAACACATTTTTATCCGCGACAAGGTTCGAATCATTAGTCATTTAAAAATAGACAAACTACACTTAGATGATGGTGCTAGTTGTGTCCTTTGATACGCATAAATAAATAAAAAAAGATTAATTTTGGTAGCCTTTATGCGAAAAAACTCCGAGCAAAGGATATATATTAACAGACAAAACACAATAAATATTCTTCATTAACAGTTATTAAAATGGAGTATCATGATGAAATTAAAAAGAGATCAATTTACTGGTGCGCAAGCTGACGTTTATTTCAATATCATATTTTATTGAAGTTGAAGAGGGATTTTAATATGATAAAATCTAAGATATATTATATATAAACTATCAAGTAATTATATTAATATTAATTTGTCTAATATTTATATAAGGAATTTAAAATTTACAACCCCATTATTTAAAAGTAGGAGTGTAATGGTGTAGTTGAGTCAACTTCAAACTTGACTAGTTTAATTTAAGAGAGTTTGAACTCGAGATTGTTTCGTTTCGAACTCTATGTCTCGAATTTGAATCGGTCATTATTTATTAAGTTTTAAACTATTATATTTATATACATAAGTATACATATGCGTCATTATAGTTTTATATGCAAGAATATATGTTGTTTATTTATTATTTATTATAATTTTATGTAATAACGTTTGTTGTGTAAGAAGGTTTTCTTAGTTTGGGGTTTTTCAAAAATTCCGTTTCATAATATAGAGGTAGGATTTATTCTCATCACACTTCCCGTATATTACTTTGTAAGTGAGTTATTAATTATTACTGGATGCATATACTTGTTATGTAATTATATATTATTATATTACTTATAAGTCATTATGTTTGTATTATAGTCGTATATATGAGTCTAATGAAGCTCGACATTTGAATCTTAGGTTCAACTAGATATTTATACAGTTGCGTTGCGACGGGAATTCCGTCACGACCTCAAATGTCATAACGCGGACACCAAAACACGTAGCAATGACGGTCATTCACGTAAACTCTAAGAGACCAAGAAATCTAATTACAAACCCAAATCACAATAATGTATACACACTTACAAGACCCAAAACAACAGAAAAAAAAAAAACAAAACAAAAAATCACAAAAATCAGGGTTAGGTACAACCTCAAACCCGAGCCGTCGACAGGGACATGATCCTGAGTATCAAAAAGGAAATAAAAGGCATGTCGCAACAACGTTCCCGACGCCGTAATACCCGGTCTTAAATCGAACATCACTCGGTGGTAAAACCCAAAAGTGTATTTCGTTATAAAAACCGTACTTCATCGTAAAGACGACTGCTACTCCGCCGTAAAACCCGAAAGCATACTCCGTTGTAAAAGTAAGTATCGAAAAACCCGAATACAAACGTATATGCAACGATGAAATTTAAAAAACAACCAAAACAAAAATTGAAAGAAAAATTCCTAAGCCAAACGAAAACACTTGAAGCTTTGGGATTAAATTGAAAAAACCAAAAATTTACTAACCTAAACGTAAACACTTGAAGCTTTGGGAATAAATTGAAAAAGCCAAAACTTTACTATTCATGAATGTTGTCCATTTATATATATATAAATATCATTTATTAAATAAATTTAAGTTAGGCTCAAGCTAAAACTTCTTTTAAATTTGATTAAATCGAACTTTTAGCGGATTAATTTCAAGCAAGTCTCGACTAAGTCAATTCATACCTATGTTAGGTAAGACGGTGTGGGAACCATGAAATAGGAATCTTGGGCCAATGAAGTTTAATCCTGGACGAAAACACCAACCTTTAATATTAGGTTTTCTCTTTCTTTCTAAACTAAGATAATGTTCTCTATGTCGATTATAATTCCACTAATTTATGTACACTTATTCCTACTATCTGACTCTATAATCATTACACCACAATGGAATTATCATCCCGATCTGTCAAAAATTCAAACCAATTTCGAAAGTCTCATCAAGACGTAGATTAAAAAGTTCCAACATTATACTGGTAAATTATAATATGAGAAAAATAAATCATGCTACGAGAGGTTTCTTTGGTCATCTATTGGGTTCTGAAATTGAGATGAATATATGATCATATTTATAAGATTAATTTCAAATATGATTGTTGATAATATAGTCATTGAAAATATAACTATTAAAAATAATCGTTGAAGATATTTGATATTAATTTTTAGAGTTAATTACACAAATAGTCCATGTGGTTTATTGAAAATAATAGGATTTGGTACTAAGAGTTTTTTTTGTAACGAGTTAAGGTATCAACACTAACAGATGTTAATTTTTCTGTTAACCTAAGGCCATTTTTTGTCTTTTCACTTTACAAGGACTACTAATGTATTTATAGGGACTATTTGTGTATTTAGTATATATAAGAGATTGGGAGTAATTTAATATACATACATACAATCACACACATATATATATATATATATATATATATATATATATATATATATATATACACATACACACACACACACCTAGGTTTTAGAATAATGTCTCCACCACCACCGCTAGCCCCTACCGCCGGCCACCACCACCACCCGCCCCACCACCAACAGCTCCCACCGTCGGCCACCATCACCAACAGCCCTCACCGCCGGTCACCACCCCTTCACATCGTTCTCACCACTACTATTTTCTTCAACTCTTTAAATGAAACAACACCACCTTCAACATCATCTTCATCGTCGCATCATTACCACCATCACACAATCCACTACCGCTTCATCTCCATTAAATTACCAAATCTTCATACAAGCCCTAAAACCAAGAATCCCCATTAGGTTTTAGGGTTTTGAGAAAAAGTTGAGGTAGAGGGGGGGGGGGGGGACCGAGGGTGTGATTGCAACTGGTTGTGGTGGTTTTGTCAAATGGGTGGGGTGGACAAAATGATGTTGATGGTGACCGATGGTGGTGGCTAGATGGCCGTGGTTTACCCTTTTGATGAGTGGGGGTGGTGGCCGGTGGCGGGGGCTGGGGGTGGGAGCCGGGGGGTGTTGGCTGGCGGTGGGAGCTTGGAAGTGGTGGTGGCCGGCAGTGGGGGCTGGGGTGGTGGTGGCAGGTGGTGGAAACCAGCAATGGTTATGGTGAAATTGGTTCTAAAATGTAAGGTATGTGTGTGTGAGTGTTTTGTGCATTTATATATACACACATTTATATATATCTATGTATATATACATAATTACACAAACAATCCTTTTTATGTATTAAATGACATAAACAGTCCATGTAAGGTAAAAAGACGAAAATACTCTTAGATTTAACAAAAAAGTTAACGTCTGTTAGTGTTAATACCTTAACTTGTTACAAATTGGAAACACAATATCCATACTTGTTACAAAAAATTCTTAGTACCCAAACCTGTTGTTTCAATAAACCACAGGGACTATTTGAGTAATTAACTCTAATTTTTATTATAAAATATAAAAATCCAATATAGTTTTTAGATAATCTTCATCTGTAATCTTTTATGTAGTATTAATTTTAGGCTTTATCTATCACGCAATATTTTTAAAATTATTAAATTATCATTACTTTATATCTATAAAGCACGAGGATGAATAGTGCTACACAAATTGTTAATGCACAAAGATACAACGCATTTGTATCATTTAATTGGGAATTAATTTTACAAACAAATCAAATATCAACTGTTTTATTTAAGGATTACGAACCAATAACATGATGTCACATTGGTAAAGCATGGAAAGAGTTAATTCAAGAGTTACTCGAGTATACGTAGGCTTACTATTACAAGGTACAAGTCTATAAAATTGTAGGTATATGTTGATGAAGCATGAATCTTTCAAGATTAATTCTTTGACTAACTTATGTTAATGGGGGGCGATTAAAATAACATTCATTTTTCAAAATGATGTCGTAAATTTGTTGTTCTATAAAATAAATAAATTAAATTAAATTTTCTTGAGAAACAGAAAATGCAACCGTCATTAGTTTTTCTTTGTCCCGATTTTGATAAAAAGAATTATGAAAACAGATTCATATTAAAAACGAGTACTTTTTGGTATCGTAGATCATTGAAGCGTCGATGAACCGAACTGACTATAAGCAAAAAACATCCTTGTCGGTATTGATATTGTCGGAACCGATTTCTGTATTCGCTTTTGCAGTATTCTACAAGCCTCGCGACATGTTTTTTTACATTTCTTGACGTCTTACGGTTTTACACCGTGATAACTAGTGTTTTGATATTCAGTTTTAATATTTGGAATCGCGACAGAACTCCTCACACGTGCCAGAAAAAATAAAGCTTTTTATTAATATATTTTGAAACAAAGAGAAGTACAAAAGTATTCCATTTCTTGATTGAAGAATACTCCATAGCCTAACATCCGGCACATACCAAAACTTTCAACTTCAACACGTATCTTAACCCTTAAACCCTCAGATCTCCGACACGTGTCCCCATCAACACTCCAACGGCCACGATCACTCTACTTCTCCCCCACGTCACCCATTTTCCCGCCATTTCAACGGCGACGATTTTCTATTCTCAGTATTTCCGAAAACAAAAAAAATACCGTATAAAACAAACACATGTGAATTTACCATCCTACCCCTCAATGTAATCTCCCTATCTTCTAGATTCACAGGACCATTTAGTCAACTGACAGTCGACAAAATTTCCCATTCGTACACGAGTCATAAAAAAACAATAATTTATAAAAAGTTTATAAAAATAAAAGTGAAAATACTATTAATAATAATAATAATCAAAATTCTTGTTCGAGATCGAGGAGATCCGAAACCAAAAATCAAAAATCAAGATTTTTTAGAGAGAGAAAGTTATATAGAGAGAGAGAAATTGATGAAAATTACCCAAATGGAAAAGGTGAAGAAAGAATATTGGGGTCAGATTTTTCATTCATCACATTGATGGATCGTTATCGTTCATGAATCTTTTAGGGTTTGAGTTTCTCTTTGATTTTCAAGCCAATTCATACCCCTCAAGACTTGATCATCATCAACAACAGCAACAGCAACGATGAATTGTTGAATTTTAACTCTTTTGCGGCGAGTTCGTTGTGAAATCGATCGGAATCAACTAATCGTCGTCTTTTTTGAATCATTTCCTTGATTTCTTGTTTTGTAATTTGTGGGTTTTGATTAAAACATCGTTTTGGGGTTGATTATTAGTTTGATTGAAGAAACAGGGGAAACGCAGAGCACAGAGAGATACTGTGTGGGAAATTTTTATATAAATTTGTAAATTTGAATCTGTTTTACGTTGATTAAAGTGTATTGGGTATGCCGGATAATCGGCGTGTTCAGAGGAATGGTGGCATCGCTAATTCTTCTTCGAATTCGTCTGTTAATAACATTGAAGGTACAATTATAATCATAAGCAGTTCTATTTTGTGTTTTGATTTCGATTAGTGATGAAGATTGATGCTTGATTTTGAAGCAACCCTTAAGTTTTTAGAATGCGATCATGCTTTAAATGCTTCATTTGTTCACTTTCTGTGTATATCTGATGTTACCCTGTTGCAATTTGATTCGTTTGTTGAAAATTTCCCTAATTTTATCTGTTTTTTTGCCCTATGTCGAATTTCATGTCTCCGTACGGTTATTTTGACTATTATCTGCTTCCCACCACCTGTGATCATTAACTATTTGAAAATTTTGAATTTTAGATTTAATTGTTCTCATACTCATGCAAATGGCTCAGCTATGAGTGAGATTATACTAGGTAGGTACTTTGTTTAGTATTGACTGCTTGATATTTGGTTGAAATTCTTGAATTTTAGAAGGTGTAAGGCGATTGAGAATACAGACAGATGTGAAAGAAGATGGTGCTGTGGGTGCCGGTTATCCAGACCGACCAGGTGAACCCGATTGCATATATTATATAAGGACTGGCATGTGCGGGTATGGGAACAATTGCAGGTTTAACCATCCAACCAACATTGGGCAGGTAAAGAAAGGAACCCTCTTCTTGATTTGGTTTAATTTTCGCGATAATTAGAAGTTCTATACGATAGGAACAAGTTATTGTTTTGTCACTGTAAGGTCAATTAATCAACTAACAAAAAGGGCATTGGTGCACATAGTTGCCTGTTCTTTTGGTTATGTAAAGCTAGATCCGTAGTTTGATGCATAATGTATGTAACTTTATTGTTTTATAGGCCAATCAACATGGAGGCGAGCTTCCAGAAAGAGTTGGAGAGCCAGACTGCGTGGTAAGTTTCTTTATACGTGTTCATGCTGTCATGTTCTTGATGTGTGCAATATCTTTCATGGATTCATTTGTAATCTTTGAAAAATCTTTTGTGGGATAATCATCGTCAAAACCAAACAAGAAGTGCTTGTTTAGGGGCCGTGTGTATGCGCCTCTTCATGGAGACTATTGTGATGTTTAACGACCCTCAAAAACAGTTTCCCTGAAGCAATTGTTAACCTTCTTTTTAATTTCTGATTACTTCAGAAAGAAAAGCGTGAATGGAATTTTTCAAAGACTAAAACTAATCATTGCGACTTAATGTCAATAATCCATGTTTATGTTTTTATTTTTCAAAGACAAAGACTTGATTACTATTATTTGACATTTCCCTGTTTTATACTCATCTTTCTGTTGTTGACTTGAGCTTGAGTTATATAGATCACTACTGAGATTATTTCTCCAGTACAGCCTTCTGTAACATAACTGACATATGTTTTAAAAGAAAAGAAAACCAGAAATCTAAGGAAATCTTTCATATTTTAGCCTTTTCTTTTAATTATTATCTTAAAATACCAAATGGCCTCTGGCCTGGCGGTACCAAGGTGGTGTAAAAAGGTGTCCCTCTCCAAGAGGTTGAGGGTTCAAGTTCCTTAACGAAAAAAATGTAGAGATTTAGGACTAGGATTTAATGGGTGAGTGAGTTTGCTGTTCTAAAAAATTTAATATCCTAAAATGACTTCTCAATTATTATTCTTTGGAGTTTGGAGTACATAACCATGTTTGTTGCAGAGAATCAGTCAATTGTTCTGCATTCCCTATTCCTTTTTTCTTTTTCATCTTCAGAGGAAAAAATGTTTTTTCCCCCTTTCTGTGTGCATAATCCGTTTGGACTTCGAAGAACAAGTAAATCTCACAGTAAGGTGATCTAGGGGGTGTTTGGATCCATGGTTTTGAAAGTGATAGTTACACTTCAAGAACTTGTATTAGTAAATCAACTTATTTTAAAGCTCGGGTTTTTCTTTGAAAATCAGTAAAAGTTCATACTTTTTTATAACAGCTCCAAATCTGAAAGTTTTTACCAAAAAAAAGTTCACAATTGAACAGTTTTCCGAAATGCTTCAAAGTTATCACTTTTGCAGCACACCCAAGCACCTGTTTAAGGCCTACATAGAAAGGTATACACACCAAGATGTGGCTGCACTATTGTTAAGACGTTTCATTTGTTACACCCTTAAATTGTAATGCATTTAAAGATGAACCTTTTTATCATTTTCAGTATTTTTTAAAGACGGGCACTTGCAAATATGGATCAACCTGCAAATACAATCATCCCCGTGATAGGCGTGGTGCTGGACCGATTGTGTTGAACATGGTTGGGCTACCTATGCGACAGGTATATGTGTTTTAATTATCACTCATGTCAAATAATGATTTAATAATGCTAATTTATCTTAGCTTATTAGGAAGAGAAGGCATGTCCACATTACATACGTACTGGATCGTGTAAATTTGGCGTTTCATGCAAGTTCCATCATCCACAACCATCAGTGGATGGTGGAGGTATACCATATGCATCGACACATGTAGCTTCGTCTGGTATTTCTGCATGGTCATTACCTAGACTGACATATGTTTCTGATCCACAAACTTACTTACCAATTATTCTTCCTCCTTCTCAAGGCATTGGCCCCGCTCAAGGCTGGAGCACTTATGTGGTAAGTATATATAACTATCGTTTATCTAACCATAAGTACCAAAAACTAGTTAAACTAACCCTTGGGATTTCTTAACAAGGAAGTGTTTGGATGTATGTTTTGTAAGTATATGATATTGAATAACTAGAATCATATAAGCAGTTGTGAAAAACGCGATCAAGAAAATAGTCTATGGATGTGCTTAGGATGTTTGGACTTTGAAGTTGTAATAACTGCCTAATGAGATGATCGAGTGTCGGACAATATCTGAATATTTAAGAAATTAATTGGTAATTTGACCCAAAATGACCTTTTGTGAAAAATATAGAGAGGTTTGTGAAATGGTAGTAAAAAGCATGGTAAATTGGACTAAAAGGAGTAAATAAATATTTTTCATATCCTTTTACGCTTATATCATTAGTTCTGTTGCAATTTGTGTGAACCAGTTATCATTTATCAGAAAAATGATTATTTGGTCCCTCAGTAATCAGACATTTTTACTGAAACATTAAAAATTAATTTGTGTGATTGTAGATAGCCAGTTCCAAAACACTAATATCAACACCATGAGTGGTTGGTTGTTAAGCTTATGGTTCATCATTCACATATTTTTTTGAGTTCAGTGCTTATATGTCAGTTTAATGATAAGAATATGTGATTTTCAAGATTTTTTTTATATCTAAAACTGTATTTATTTGAGCAGTTGATAATTATTGTGATGTTTTTTCCTCAGGGAAGTCTAAGCCCAGTAACCTCGACTGGTGTCTTTGGTGGTTCGGGTTCCATTGACCAGGCCTATACTCTAACATCTGCTTCTAATCTGCCCGAACGACCTGGTGAACCTGAATGTCGCTATTTCATGAACACTGGAAACTGCAAATACGGGTCAGACTGCAAGTATCACCATCCAAAAGAGAAGATAGCTCAAATGGCTGCTAGTTCTATGGGCCAACTTGGCCTCCCTCTGAGACCCGTAAGTCACTCCATTCTTGTTAAACAATCTCTAGTGCTTATTACCAGAACCTTGAAACGCTAAACGGCTCAAAATGCAGGGGCAAGCGGTGTGTTCATATTATAGTCTTTATGGAATCTGCAAATTCGGACCAACTTGTAAATATGATCACCCTTTGGTGGGATATTCATACAACTATGGCTTGAGTTTGCCTAGCATGTCCATCATTGATCCATCTGTGTATCCGTATGGTGAAATTCACGCACACCATTCTTCTGTGTCATCCCCTTCAAAATCATCAAAAAATGCAGGTGGTTCTAAAACACCAGGAGGAGATTCACATTCGCGTTCCCCTTCACCTCAACATGAACGTGAACATGAACATGATCATGATAATGAAAATGGTGCATCACCTCCACATTCGGAATGAATCTGATTATATGTCATTTAGTGTTATTTTTAGGAGATGAGTTTGAGAAGGGATTTTTGTTTTGGTCTGAATAAAATTCAGGTGATGGAAATTGTTTTTAACTTTTACCACAATTACTCTACCACTTTATTTGGTATGAATTGTTATGTTTTTGTCTCTATGAATGATTATTTGCTTATTTTTATGAGTGATGCCTCTGTTTGTTTATGTTTTTACTTCTTGACGATAAAGGCATGCTAGACTTGTTTTTACGTACTTTGTAAAACTATTGGAACTCTTGTATTTTATTCTTGGTTATTTTTAAAGGCACTAAGGTTACTTCTCTCTACCGGTGTTTCCTGGCTAGAGCCTGTTATTATCTTGGCAAACCAGGTCTAGTTGTTTGGTTGTACTTCTAAGCACATCTAGAGAGCCTAATAGGTGTCAAGTGATCCAACGCAGGTCTGAGCGCACCCAAACAATGTTGAGAGGAACACGAACATCAAGCCCAAAACGATTACGTCATCATGACTCCCCAATAGTCTAGTATAATGTAGGTCTATCTACGTTACGTTAGATTTATACTCTTCATTGTTTTTGTACCTTTCTCAATCTACCTGTGCTATGTTGGCTTAGGGTGACCATGCCTAAAACGCTGGTGTCTTAGGTATTAGTAAGTTTAGTGCCTCAATTGGTTTAAATGACTTCTCTTCGGATGAATATCAGTTCAATGACTAGCCTAGATGACTCTTGTTCGGATAACTCTAGGTTTGGTACGCATGTGCCAATGCTCCAAAAATCATGTTCTAGAATATTGTATGTTGTTTGTAGTTTTGTTCTTTGGTATGTCATATAGCAATGTTTATTTGGAACATAAAAGATAGAATTTGCTTCATACAAAGAGATGGTATACGAAAATGAGTGAATTAGAGAGCTAGATAATTGCTATGTGACTTTTGATTCCTAGAAAATTCTGAAGTCTACAAAACTCCTATTTTACCGCTCGTTTTCTAGCCTAAGTCATCTTTACACTTCTCAAAATAAAATGATGAGTAGCGTGCGCTACCTTGGGTCTATACTAGGAGGGTGTTTCGGATTGCTTATTAAAACAACTTTTGACTTTTGGAATGGGTGAAAAGTCAAAAATGCCCGACTTTTGGTGACTTTTGGATTTGACTTTTCACCCATTTCAAAAGTCAAAAGTAGTTTTAATAAGCAATCCCAAACAGCCCCTAGATGTCGTACAAAGTTACATATAGGAAATTCACCAAGTGAAATTATAAAAAGAAAATAAAAATGTTCTCTCCTAAATATGTGCATAATGTAACCAAGAGTTAAAACTAGAGGTGGGCATTGTACCAGAGTACGAACCGGACCCGGGTATGGGTAGGACCTGAGGGTGGGTGTACCCGGTTTGGACCAGAAAAAACCCGTAGGGTTGTACCCGGTTATAGGTTTTGGAAAATTTCTCTTACCCGACCCGACCCTTACCTGACCTGATTGTACCCGGGTACAACCCGGTTATAGCCGTTTTTTGTTTTTTGTTTTTAAAAACTAGCCGTTTTTAACGACTATGTAGCTGTTACCCTTTATTTTTGACCGTTTTGTTGTCATTTTTGCCTTATAAGTTAATATAAATATGTGTTGGTTGATATGGTTGAGTACCCAAGTCCTAAACGCAACAACATACGCAAAAAACGCAAAAAATACTCTCGTTTTACGCTTTCACTCTCTCGTTTTACACTTTCACTCTTTTCAATCTTGAAATGGCTCACTCACAATCTTTCGTTGGTCAAGGTTCGTCCAACACTCTAACCGTCGTTGTGTTCTAGCACACAATCGTAACATGGATGTTTGGTGCAATTGGGCTATGGTTGAGTTAAGTGACGGTCTGTAAAGGCAAGTTTTGCAAGTTTGCCTTTGCCTGCTAAAGATTCAAACAAGACTTTAAGCAAACACATTAACAAGAACTTTTGTAAGTCGTTAAAAAGTAATTCGATTCACAACAAATACAATTGGGTGGAGATGGTGGAATCTTTAATTACGATGTTAATACGGTTCGAGATCGAATGACGAAGTTTGTGATTCAAGAAGTTTTGCCTTTTAGTCACTTCGACAATCATCGGTTGACCAACTTGATTCGAGAGATGCTTCAACATCGTTACACCCACGTAAGTCGTACTACACTTAGGCATTATTGTTTAAAATTATGAAAACAAGCAAAAAATGATTTAATTGTATTTTTTGAAAATTTAAATACCGGTGTAAACTTAACCAGTGAAGTTAGGTCGGCTCCACACGGTTTACTAGGGGTGCTAAACGGGTCGTGTTTTCGGGTTGTCGGGTCCAACCCGACCCGAACCCGAAAATTATACACGAACCAGAACACGACCCGGACCCGAAAATTGTGCCATAAGCGTCAACCCGAACACGACACGAAAATTTACGGGTTGATACGAACACGACCCGATTGACCCAAATGTTTTATTTTTTATATTTTTTTCACATATTAAGACTTTAAAATCATTATTTTACAACAAAAAATACTAATTAATATAAAACAACTATATTTTAGTGATAAAATCTTATGCCAATTTCTATTTTAAATTCTAAATTTCGAAATAAAACACATAAGAAACTTAATTTGTGACACAAAATATATAAAATAAAATAAAATAAAATAAATAAAAAATGTGTCAAACAAATCAACCCGCCAACCTGTTGGGTTAAACCTAAACCCGGCCTGTTTAGCTAAGCGGGTTCATAGGTTAGACCCGAACCTGACCCGAACCCGTTTATAGTGTCGTGCTTTTGGATCGTGTCAGAAATTCACTCCCCTACGGTTTACCCCGAATCGTACCTTTGCATCACTGCTCAGTGGGTAGATCCCAAATCATGACAAATGATGAAACATACGATTGCATTTAAACTTTTTCCATATTCACACACCGGATAATTTTTGTTTTACTTTTTGAATAATGTAATAACTACTTTTAATTTACAAAATAAACTTTTTTCAATTGCATTTGATAACGCATCCAGCAACACAACCGCGGTTGAAAAATCAAAATTAAAATATTTTCCGATTGCAACGATCATTTTTTCCATACCCATTGTGTTGTACATATTATAAATTTAGTAGTGCAAGACGGGCTATCCGTGCAATTTGTTGATAACTTTATTAAAGATTTTTTATTTATGTTACACAATGTTTTAAAAAAAAATAGAAAAAGATATCAAGATTATAAACAACTTTGTAAGGATACGGAATCTATATTTTTAGGGCCTAATTGGGATGCACCTACTAGGCGGAATTCGACTTGTCACATGTTTGATTGTTCTTTAAAACAAAAAGACACTTTAAAAGCTTTTCATGGTAGTCTTTCGGATAATGGCGAAGCCGATCTATTTCCGGATGTGGGTTGGAAAAATATTCAACGTCTATCCGAATTTCTTGACGTGTTTATAAACTCAACTACAAAATTATCGGGAGTTTATTATCTCACTAGTTATTCGGTGCTTCAAAAATTATATCTCACGGCTTTGAATTTTAAAAATTTTCAAAATAAAATTAATATGTATAGAGAAACGATAGAACCAATGAAAGACAAGTTTAAAAAATATTTTGTTGAGTTACCCCTCATTTTTACTTGTGTTGCCGTTTTAAATCCGTTTTTAAATGTTGCGATGGTTGAATGTTTGATAGACGAGATAAATAACAATTTGGATATGCATGACTAAAACCCTAATTTTTCAACACAGCAAAATTTTTTTTTAATAAAAGTTTGAAAACAATTTATAATTTTTATTTAAATAGATATAGGCCTAATGTAATATAACCACGCCAAGAGAATCGCTCATCTCACTGTTAGTAACTTGGTTAAAGACCCGTTTTTGAATATTTTGAATGTTGTTTCGGGATGTTGACGGCTAAATGGACAAAGGGGTAACACCCCAATAAGTGAACTCGAATATTATCGTGCATTCAATATTTGGCTTGGTGGAAAGGAAAGGAATCCAAATTTCTGATTCATTCCGCTATGGCCCATGATTTACTAAGCGTCCAAGCTTCTACGGTAGCTTCGGAATCTGCATTTTCTCTTAGTGGCAGGGTAATATCATTACGGAGAACAAGACTAACGCCGGAAGCGGTGGAGATGTGCATTTGTTTAAAGGATCACTTAGACGCGATGGACCGTATACAAGACAAAACAAGCCTTGAATACGAAATTGCACTCGAAGCTAAAGTACACGATGCAGAGGTAGAAGAAGGAGTATCTTCTGGTATATCCGACGGATAATTATCATTTGATGAAACCTCTTATAGAAAATAAATATTAGACGATAAGTTAAATAAAAGTTTTATGTTATTTTTTATTGATTCATTAATGTATTTTAAGTATTTTTTGATAAATAAATGATGAATTTGATGTTTATTTAATATTGTTATAGAAATACATGACGATTAATCCGACGTCTTAAAATTAATAAATGGTGAATAATAATAATAATATAATAACAATAATAATAATAATAATAATAATAATAATAATAATAATAATAATAATAATAATAATAATAATATAATAATGATGATGATGATGATTTTTATTAAATAATGATAATACACACATTAAAATAAAAAAAAACCCGGATTGTACCCGATTTTGTACCCAACCCGGACCCGAGCCTACCCTAACCGGGTAAGGTTTTCATTATGGTGTACCCGACCCGTACCTGTACCGGTTTAACTTGTACCCGAGCACAAAAAAACCCGATTGGGCCAAAACCGGTTTGTACCCGGGCCCAGGTACGATCCAAAATCCGATTCGTGCACCTCTAGTTAAAACTACTTAGTGAAGTTGATATTGTTTGTATCAAAACAAACTACTCTCATGATTGGACTTATGTCTATGTTGAGCTGGTCCATTAGGGTTAAAAGCCCATTTTCTTTCTTTTTTATATGGTCGACCAATTGGATCACTGACGGGACACTGGTTCATCCAATCATCTTCATTACTCGAGTACGCAACCCGAATCCACCCTCAGGGGGAAAGCCATTAGGGTTTAAAATTTAAAGCCCACTTCTTTAACATAACTAAATGTAAGATCTCCAATCTCCCATTTCTACAATCTTTTTAAACTTTATTCGTACACACATGACACATATACGCAAGGGAAAAACACTTGTGGGTATGAGAAAAACATATTTGAACGACATTCCCTTCATGATGCAACCCCACCCCATCACAAGCACGGGTTGGAATTTAGTAGCAACACCATACATGTCTTGAAGACTAGAAGATAAGAAACACAACAATATGTAGACCTGCATGTATATTGAAATAGAAATCAAATAAATTTACAAAGACCAAGCTACATCTGGATAATGGGTAAGCGGGCAACAAGCTGTGTCGCTATCCCTTTTTGAATCACAAAACCTATTCTACTAAATACCCATCCTTGGTTCCTCGGGCTCTGCGAGTCACTGTGCACCACCTTCTGTACCCTCGTCAAAAAACGAATCGCCTAGGGGGCTAGGGATCCAAATGTGACGAAGGCGAACGGAATGAACATGTGCTGATTCTCTATACATATTGCCTCGTGCTTAGCAACTTTCTTAGATTCCGCCCTCAAAACCGCCTGTCCTGGAACGAAACCACTGCCTCTCAGTCCCACCAATGGGGACACCCAGTGAGGTCGACACACACATGCTTACCTCCTGCCCAGCCAAACACAAGAACGTCTGCAGGACGCAGGGTAGATCTCCCCTGTTAGAAAGTTAACAGGTGCTTCTTTCTTGGCTGAGATCCCAGCACGCCTAAGCACATCCCATAAGACATCTCTAACCCAGTCATGACGATACTTGAATCCCGGCAATTCTTTACAGTGGAGGGCATGCTCGCCAAATCTATCCAAACATGCTTTTTACAAACGGGGCATGATTCGTCTAGGGGGAAAAGAGAAATCATAAGCAGGTATTTGAGGATGGCTCTGTATTCAACTGCTGACATCCGTTGCCCAAGACCTTCAATGGGCACAACAGTCAAAAAATCCTGGGCATGAGCCCCCCTGAGACAAGCAAAAACCGCCTTTTGCCGCGGTGTTATATCGAATCGCCCCTCCATATCTTGTACGTGTTTACCATAAAGAGCACTCGCCAAGGTTTGTTGAGGTTTCCTAGGGGCAGGCTCCTTATCAGTAAAACCGCCTAGATCAAGGTCCGGAAGAGTTGTTCCAATATTACCAAGCGCGAGGGAGTAGTCCGGATCTACCCCTACAACACCAGCGCTCCGCAAGATATGGTCCTGCAATTTCCACGACTGGGCCCTGGAAGCCACAAAGGCGAATGTGGAGACATCCTCCGCCGAGAAAATCCCTAAACCTCCACAACGCATAGGGAATGAAGCCAAACTCCACTGGAGGTCCCCAAAATGCGGTCCGCCACAAACAACAATATCTTCAAGCGCCCCCCGCATCAAAGATGGACACAACCTCTTTGACATGCTCAGGTTGACAGGTCCTGAGCCCAAACACTAACTTAGCAACTCCCATGCATGGGCGCAACAAAAAGAGCTCACTTTGGGGGTCTCTCAAGTCCTGTAGGTGTTTCATAAGTTCAACCGCCCGCAAAGCTCTTTTAGTTGCCAAAGACCGAATAAATCCTGCATCCCGACTAACCGCTTCCCCAAGGAGTTTAACCCCCCTATTGAAATTAAAAATAACCAATTAGTCCTCAAAGGAATAGCTTAGTGGTAAAAGTTATATTTCACAACTAATATTAAAAAATATAATAATAATAATAATAACCAATATACCTTTCAAAGTTAAAATGTGCATAAAGCAAAAGTCCAAGGACTACTTTAGCCAATACCAAGAAGATGCATAAGAAAGAGAGACCGTTCAGATTGCAAAAAGATAACCACGAAATTACAACACTACCCCCACCCCACAAAAAATCAACCACCACAAAAGGAAAAAACACACCCACCCAAAGGGCATTTCCGTCCATTCCCCCCACACACAACAACAATAAATAATAAAAAAAAACTTGGACCAACACGATGCAGCATTCTTTTCTCCATCACGGAGACCAACAACGATGAAACTCTAGAGAGAGAAACCAAAAGATAAGGTGAGAAGAGAGAGAAACCCATCGGAAAATCAAGAAATCTTGAAAACCAACGGATCATCAAGATGATTCATTTTATCAATCAAAGGCAGTGCTGATTGTTACAGATCACCGATCACAACACCCATTAAAGATCTTGAGAAAAAGATTCGACCCCCATCTCCGATTGCATCAGATAACAATCAGATCCACCTGATGCGACGCGGCGGCAGAGCGAAAACCGCCGCCGGAGAGCCGATCGGACCACGGCCGGAGGAGACGACGGAGCCGCGCTACCGCGGCGTTCGCCGGCGACCATGGGGCCGGTTCGCGGCGGAGATCCGTGACCCGTGGAAGAAAGCTCGGGTCTGGTTGGGTACGTTCGACTCCGCCGTCGACGCCGCCCGTGCGTACGACGCCGCCGCACGCTCCCTCCGTGGATCCAAAGCGAAAACCAATTTTCCTATCACACCGTCGCACGAGATCCACCATCCCGCCGGTGACCGGAGCGCCAGACCGACGGCGAGTGGTATGAGCAGCACCGTGGAGTCCAAAAGCGGCCCACGGCCGCCGGAGAGTGGTGGCAAAACCCTCCGGTGGAAACCACCGCCGGTGCCTCACGATGATGACGATTGTCGCAGTAATTGTGATTCGTCGTCTTCGGTGGTTGAAGATTATTATTGCGGCGGCGATCTGACGTCATCTTCCCGGCGACCTCTGCCGTTTGATCTTAACCTACCGCCGCCGGCTGATGAGATCGGATTTTGTTCTAACCCTGATGATGATTTATACGTCACTGCACTTTGCCTCTGAGTTTCGATGATGTTGAAACGATTGATGGTGTGTTCGATCTACGGTTGTTCTTTCGATCTGAGGATTTTGGGGATTTGAAGATGAGGAATTTGGGTATTTCTTGTGAATCTTGATTTGTTTAGATTGTTATTGTCGATTATAATGATGATGATGATGGTGGTGGTGGTGGTGGTGGTGGTGGTTGTGGTGGTGATGATGATGATGATATTGTAGATTAGTGTAATTTGAGGTTACTATGCGATCTGTATTCTGCTTCAAATCTGTGGTATTGAAGTTGTATTGTAGACCGTCGTAATTTTACAGAGGATCATGAAGTTGTAATGTGTGATTCGTGAAAAAAAATCCCCAATTTGGATGATGATGATGATGATGATCTTGATCTTGAGTTTTATGTTTCTCTGATCTGTTGATCTTCTACCAATCTTTTAGTTTTGGTTTATAACGTTAGAAATAAAGATTTATAAGATGTTGGTCACAATTCATAACATATGGTGTTTCTTGTGTTGGATCAATCTTTGTTTTGAATTTGTTCTAACACAATTGTAACTATGGCTGCAAACAGCCTATGTAGAAATGGGTTGTGTTAACGAGTCGAAATTGGTTCGAGAGAATGGACAGGTTAAAGATCAATATTCGTAACTAGGTTTTGTTATTCTACTTGCGTTAAACTAGAGCGTTCAAAATAACTGTTGAACCAATTGAACCGTTTGTTTTCAACCCATTGAACCGTCTAAATGGAAGTATGTTGGTTTGGTTTAGGGTTTGAAATTCAAAACTATGATTATTTTGCATACGTTAAAGCATAGGTTTCCAAGAACTCTTGAAACCAATCATACCGTTTAGAGTACAGCAGTACACCAAGTTGGTTGTAAACTGGTTTTGAGATCTAAATAGTTTGGTTTAGGGTTTGGTTTTAGTGACAGTTCAATCATGTTTAAAACTTGAAACTGACCATGTGTATAAGGCTTATGGTTTGATCTTTATTATTTTACATTCTCAAATCGTGTAACTATATAGATGTGTAACAATGGTGAGATATCTTAGTCATTTTAGAGCTTTTAATATAAACTAATGTTGTAAGAAAAGGAAAAAATATGGTTAAAACCGTACAGATCACACGAGTAAAACTGACTGCTTTAACTTGTCGATTCTCAAAATCATAGTCAAACGGTTCGACACACGGTTTTGTCAAAATCAGCCCAACCAGATCATGACACCTATTTATTAAACAAATAAAAATATAATTAAAATTTAAAAAAAAACTAGAGGTTGTAAATGTTTGAATTTTATTCGTTTAGGTGGGTATGTAATAGTAGTTGGTCAAAATTGAAGGTAAGGAGTTGGGGATGTAAAGGGATTTGGTTTGGGACCTAAAGGCAGATTGGTGGGTGGATTTTGTGCAACAGCTTTTAGTGTAGTTTAGCTAAATAATTCACACTTTGTTTCTTTTAATAATGTTGTTCTCCTATAAATTATCAAATACTTTATTTTTGGTCCTCTACGCATGCATTTACTTTTATTAGGTTTGTCAAACCGGTTCAAATCAGATTTATACCAACCGGTTCAACCGGTCAATTTGTTTCAGATTTGACATCTCGATCAATTAGACGAATTCTGAACACCTTTTTAATTAATCAAAACTAATCACTCGCATTTGAGCGGGTTTGTCCTTTTTTATTATTGCAATCTTTTTTCTGAATATATAGTAAAAATTGCTTAATTTAAATCTACTTAAATACGTTTTAAAAATTGATTTATATTGATTCTTTAATAGATTTATTATTATTTTGTTTATGACGTTAGACAGGACATTATAGTTATTTCGTTATTTTATAAATTTCTAGCCACGTCTTTTTGGGATTCGACGTAAAAAAAACTATTTTTTTATATGAAAATAGGATTTTATTGTAACACGAAAACGAACAACGATGCAACCAAACGTATTCATGGGGGGACAGTTTCTGCAAGATACAAAACAAAATATGCCAACCCTGTGGCTAGACTTATTTCCACCACAATAATAGATTTCCTATAAATTAATACTATTACAATATTACTTTTTTAAAGTATCACCAGATTTACAGAATATTTGTAGCTGCAAAATATGATCTTAGATGACTTCGACAAAACTACAAGTGCAATTATTTTGATTGCTTATTAAGATATAACTTTCTTAATTATTTGATTATTAAAGGTTGTATTCAGAAAATATTTATTTCAAAAATTCAAGTAAACGTGTATAAAATCTTACGAGGTAAATAAGTTAAGCATTGTCGTTTATGAGTCCTTTAACATCAACCCATGGTAAAGGCTTCTAAGCAAATCTAAAACGAAATCAATCTTGAATAGAGTGTTGAAATCATATCTGTTGATATCAATGACCATAGTTTCTACTGACTTGTAATCGCTAACGATGTACAAGATTATCAATGAAGTGCAAAGTTACTGCCGAAGTATAATGTTACCGAAGTATAATGTTACTATCTATCAGTGGTAATTTTCAACTTATGATTCTATGAGAAATTTTTGTGCTATTTTTTCATCATCCATGCAATATGAAGCAATTTCCAATGACTTAGAAATGTGTCACTAATTTTTTTAAGTTAATCAGGTGGCTCGATAGAGTAACAATTTATGACACGGACCTTTAACACGACACAAAGTTAACAAGTTTATGTTTAAGCTTAACAAGTTTCGTGTCTGTCAAAACAGTCAAATCAACTTGATTCGATCCCAAACGAATGCATACAAAACACAACACAATTAGAAACAATCTAATGAATACAAAACACATAAACAACACTCAAATCATCAACAAGACGATTTGATACAAAGAACCATGATCTAAACTCAAGAACAAACAGTATTTGTCGACGAAACCCTAATACAAAGACAAACTAGAAGTGAAAAGATAACAACATAAAAACCGGTGACATGAGGTATGCGACATAATGATGAAGATGCAAGCGCGAGCTAATGATGAACAAAAGATATGCTTGTTTATGACCATAAACAAGACCATGAAGAAGATGTGTCACCTCTCCCTAATAGAAAGAATTAGAAGACCACTTTGATAGTTTGATACTTTGATTATTTGATACAAGGTCTTGTTATCACTTTTGTTAGAAAAAGCAAAATGCAAGGCCCAACTCTAGTCCAAGCCCAAATTGCTTTAAGACAATATCGACAAGCAATCCATGAACCGTTAGCCCATTAGCGGGATGTGTGGGGCAAGACTCCCAGACGTGAATCTAGCTAATCATCAACCAGATTTACAGGTAACAATCAAAAACAATTATCACACATTATAAATAACATCATACCAATCTGTTTGTTATTGAATAGAACTATTCAAATATTTTAACAATGTCTTAAACAGATCGACATATTTAAACATGATTAAATTAGTGTCTAAATAGGCTAAACACAAGTACCTACTTATGAGACTTTCAAACACATTTATATTTTAATTATTAGCTAATAAGCTATGTCCTTTTAGGCATTAGTGATGCATACAGTCAAAACACAATTTATTCTTTTTTTTATTTTTTTATTTTGGAGATGATAAATCATAAATCATAATACATGTTAGTAACATACGACCATAATTGTCCCAACATAGGCTTTTTTCAAGAAAAGTTCCTAGCCATTTGTCCGGTAATAATTTCCGATGACCGGTTTGACAAAAAAGGGATGGTTTCCGAAAGCACCCACTTCCCTACAACCAAGCTTCACAGAAAAGATTTCCGATTTGTTTACTCGATGGAATTCCATTTGAAAATCAGTCAGTTTCCTTCTTAATAACTAACAATCGAACCTTATTTCTTCATAAATATTTTCCCGTTAATGTATCTATAAGTCTCATGGCATTTTTCTTCGTTAAGCCTTAAGTTAGAAGTGATTGATTGTGAATAGTGATGTGCTCTAAATTATACATAAAAAACCTATCAAAAGCAAATCAATTATTCCTTGATATCTTTCTTAAAATGATGAAAATAAACTTAAAAATGTTAAATTGTGTTTTCAGGTGTTCAAAAGGGCAAGATGGACAAAATAATCATACTTAGCAAGAATTTGAAGAAAACCGAGCTTAGAAGTCCAAGCATGGAGTCGTGCCTTATTAAGCACGCCCCCATGACTTGCCTGAAACACGCCCTCGTGCTTAAATTAGCACACCCCCATGATTGGACATCTGACAAGACAAAAAATACTATTCCTCAAAAGTGATCACGGGGCCGTGCCCATTGAGTCACGGGCCCGTGCCCATTGAGTAACGGCCCGTGCCCGACACTTCCTGCACGTACGAATTGACCAACTTTCTTAAGCATTTTACTATCACGGGGCCATGCTTAAACACTCCAAAAAGCCTATAATGTACGTCCCGAAAATTTCAAGAAAATGAAGGCAGAAAAAGTTCTCGCGCAAAGAGGACTTCTCGCTCGAGAACCCCAACCGAAAAGTTGAACTGGGTATAAATAGCTAAGAACACCCGTTTGACCCCATATCGCGCGAAAACTGTTGCTAGTAGAGAGAGAGAAAGTGGCTGTGTAGAGAGAGAAAGTGAAGAATCGAGGTGTTTAAGGTACGTAACTCGTGTAGTAACTTGTGTTATGTACTAAGAATGGATTATTGATGAATGTAATGCGTGGATATGTAGTTTTTGTTCGGCAAGAGCTTTCGGGAAGGTTTTGTTGTGCTAGATCTTCAAGAACTGAGTTTCTAGCATCTTTTTATGCAAGTTTTTACATTTTGGGGCTATTATGCATACTAAAATGCTTGTGATGTTTTTGATTTCGGTGTTAAGTATGTTAGAACAGCCTTACACGCGATAAGTTGTGTTTAGGCGGGAAACCCGTAGTTTTCGCACGAGTAGGTAAAATTGTACGGTAGGAAATTTCAATCTGGGAAAGTTCTCGGGCGATAAATATGTTCTCGCGTGACTTGTAAGTTTTCACGCGACTATGTTGACTTGATGTGTAGGGTTTGACTGTGGTAAGGTTCTCACGTGAAAGGGAAGTTCTCGCGCGAGATGAAGTTTTCGCATGATTTGCTGTTGTATGTGTTATGTTATCTTTTCATGTTTAAACGGTTTTCAAAACGATATGTTTTCCAATATGACTTTACATGGTATGTTATGTATATGTACGTAAAGTATTATGTAATGAAAGTGAAAGATAACGATAATAAAAAGTGGAACGTAATGAACGAATGAAAGTCTCGAAAGCAAAATGAATGGAGGTTCACAACCCATTGAGGGGTTGTTAGCTCAACTATGTGCGGTTTAGCTTAACCCATGAGGATGCACACAGGGGTCCAATCCTTGAGGTTGACCAAAATGCGATGGGATCCTTGTCGCTTTACCCCGGTACTGTGTCAGCTTCGGCATGACGTGGGGGTTTATTTATAAGCCTCGACATAGTACCAGCTTCGGCATGATATGGGGATTTAGCATATGGCAGGATCTATATGAAAGTGAAAGATGTTAATGAATGAAAGTATAAAAACGAACGATTATAAACGATGATGTAAGATAATAAATGATTATTATCAAGATGTATTTATGATGTATGCTCACGTTCGAAAGTAAAGGAAATATTTATACGAAAAGTAAATTATTTTATTATAAAAAATAGAACTCACTTTGCTCGCTGATTTTTGTATTCATAATAGTTGACAGGTAATTGGTGATGGTGAGGAGGTGCAGGCATGGACATGGAAGCTACTAGGATAGTTCAAGTCTGCATCCATATTTTTGGGAACGATATTGTATTAATACAATTTTTGAAATGTAAATGAAATGACATCATATTTTGACACGAGTTTACTTATTAATAAAAAGTTATATTTTCCGCTGCGATGTTATATTTTAAATGTTTTATGCTATGAATGATCAGCTGTAAGCGTCCCGGGAACGGGCCCTTACAATATGGTATTAGAGCCAAAGTTTAAGAAAATTAGATAAAATTATTTTAAACCATAACTTAAACTGAGAATAGGACTAAAGGAAAAAGGGATGTCAGTCCTAATAGCTACAAGTCTGCAGGTAAATGTTTTATGTAAACTTTATATGTAAATTAATGGAAAAAGGAATTATGTGCGCATGCTATGTGGATATATGCTTTTAGTAGATTTGGACGCTAATGTAGTCAGGATAGGAAATGCTTGGGGGATGAAGAGTAACGTAAGTGGCTAATCACAACGGCCATTGTAATTAGAGACTTACTATACTTGACATAATCTGAGCTATTACCTTGAATGATCGTGTTGGTATTTGAATCTTATAGTACTTAGGAGATGGCTGGTGGAAGGTATTCAAAGGCGTCTCGAGGTGGAGGTCGTGGTGCTGGGCCGCGTGTCATGAGGAATGGGGCTAAGACTATAGAAACGGCACCTGAAGAGCCTGAGCTTCATCATCATGAAGGTGGGGATGAGAGTGCTAATCTGAGGGACTCAGTGAAGGAGGCGGTAGTTGAGGAAGTTCATCAAGTCATGCAGATGATTCTGCCGTCTGTGGTGACTGAAGTCATTAGAGCCGTATGGGAGGATGAAAGGAAGGAGAAGAAGGAAAAGAGGAAAACTGCTGGGAGAGGGGGCGAAGAAGGAGGTTCAAGGGAACAAGAGCAACCAGAGACTCAGATGGTTGTTTCTAGTGATGATGAGGAAGAGGAAGTGATGCAGGAAACTGCAAAGGGGTGCAACTATTGGGCATTCCAGAGATCCAGGCCCCCGACTTTTGACGAAAATAGGAATGCTACGGCTGCCCACCGATGGGTGAGAGAGATAGAGGCTGTGTTGGATATCAGCGAGTGTAGGGAAGATCAGAAGATGAAGTTTGCTGCTTACTCGTTTGTGGATACAACCTTATGTTAGTGGGATAACATAGTCCAGGCTAAGGGTAGTAGGACCATTAGTAGAATGAGGTGGTCGGAACTGAAAAAGTTAGTGATTGAGGAATCATGTTCTCATCGAGAGTAGGATAAGATCGAGAGGGAGTTCCTTAGTTAGATCGGGAACCATGACACACCAAAACAGTATACTGAAGAAGTTTAGCTGAGATGGCGAGGCTGGTGCCAACATGATAGCTGCTCGGCCGGTACGTTTAGGTCGGTGGTCGATCTGGCAGGAGACTGTGTGATGAGCGAGAGGTGGTGTGCGGTGTGGATGTGAAGATAGAAGTGGACCAATGACAAGAATGGGAATGGGAAGCGGTATAACGGTGGTGGTTTTATAGCTGGTGGTAAAAGGATGAGAGTGATGATCGGAAGGCATTAACAGGGGGAGAGAAGGCATGCAAGAAGTGCGGGAGAGATCATGCAGGGGAATGTAAGTGGGGATCGAATCTCTGCTTTCAGTGTGAGAAGGAGGGCCGCATGGCAAAGGATTGTCGAGTTGTGAGGTGTTATAACTGCAGTGAGGCAGGGCATTTGAGCAGAGACTGCAAGAAGCCAAGGGCTGAGAGCTCCGGGGCAAAGAAGGGGATTGAGAAGGAGATGGAAGGACAAAGGGCTAAAGCCAAGGAATTCATTATGACCTGGGAGGAGGTTAGGGAAGACCCCGACGTTGTGTCTGGTACATTCCTGGTAAACCAAACTTGTGCCTCTGTACTTTTTGATTCTGGTGCTAGTAGGAGTTTTATTTCTACTACCTTCTATGATAAGTTGCCCATTAGGAGTAGAAAGATTGATAGCTCTTCGATGTAGAAACTGTCTTGGTAAGTCTACCAGGATATCTGATGAGATAGAGGATTGTGACATAGAGTTGAAGGCCATAGGTTCTCTGCTAGGTTGTTTGTGATGACCTTAGCGGATTTGATGTAGTCCTAGGGATGGATTGGCTAGCCCTATGAGGCCAATATCGTGTCTTGTAAGAAGATAATTCGACACGACGCGAGCCCGATGGGAGTACGCTGACGATTTATGATGATAAAGTTCGTACGGTTTCGAAAGTAATTTCGATGGTTGTGGCGGAGAAGTGTTTGAGCGGGGATGTGGTGCCTATCTAGCCTATGTGAAGGATGTGGATACGCCACCTGACCGCGAGATCGAGTTCCGATCGATCTGATACCTGGTGCCCAACCTATTGCTAAGGCGCGTATGTATAGCTCCCTTGAGATGAGGAACCGATGACTCAGTTGCAAGAGTTACTGGATAACTGGTTCATTCAAGCAAGTATCTCTTCATGGGGTGTTCTGGTCTTATTTGTGAAGAAGAAGGACGGTAGTATGAGGATGTGCATCGACTATCGTGGCTGAACAAGTTGACCGTGAAGAACCGGTATCCGTTACCGAGGATTGATGACTTGTTCGATGAGCTCCAGGGTGCCAGTTGGTTTTTGAGGATAGACCTTCGATCAGGTTACCACCAACTGAAGGTGAAGGAACAAGTTATTCCTAAACAGTTTTCCGCACTCGTTATGGACACTACGAATTCCTCGTGATGTCTTTTGGTTTAACCAACGTGCTAGCTACTTTTATGGATTTGATGAATCAGGTGTGTTGGCCTATGCTGGATAAATCATTGATCGTGTTTCTTGGGTTTGGTGGGCTACTACAGGAGATTTATCCAAGACTTCTCTAAAGTGGTGGCTCCGTTGACTTAGTTGACCTGTAAGGATGTGAGGTTCGAATGGGGTTCCGAGCAGGAGGGTGCCTTTCAAGAGTTAAAGGCAAGGTTGACTCAAGCCCCTGTCTTGACGTTGCCTGCAGGGAATGATGACCTGGTGGTATATTCAGATGCTTCACATTCGAGCTTAGGTTGCATGTTGATACAATGAGGGAAGGTTATAGCCTATGCTTCCAGGCAGCTGAAGGTCCACGAAGTCAACTATCCTACTCATGACTTGGAGTTGGCGGTGGTGGTGTTTGCATTGAAAATTTGGAGACATTATCTGTATGGGGCGAAGTGCACCATCTACACTAATCACAAGAGCTTGAAGTACTTCTTCGAGCAGAATCTCAATATGAGGCAAAGGAGATGGTTGGAGCTTATCAAGGATTATGATTGTGAGATCCACTACCATCCGGGCAAGGCCAACGTGGTGGCGGATGCCCTTAGCCGAAAAGAGAGACCCGAGCTGATCCAAGTGAGGGCTCATCAGTTGGTCATGACATCCGATATGATGAAGCAGGTCAAGGAATTTCAGGATGAAATGCTGAAAGAAGATCAGATTAACTCTGACCGGATGAAGGGTTTAGTCATAGAGTTGGGGGAGAACACTCTTGGTGTCAGGACCCGATCTGGGCGGATGTGGATTCCTCGTTATGGAGATCTAAGAGAAGATCATGGACGAGGCTCAAAAGACTCGATACTCAATTCATCCCGATGCTACAAAATTATTAGGATATGAAGAAGGATTATGGTGGCCGGGAATGAAGCACGACGTAGCGGAGTATGTGAGTAAGTGCCTTACTTGTCTGCGAGTGAAGACGGAGCATCAAACCATACGGAAAGATCCAACCTTTGGATATACCTGAGTGGAAATAGGAACACATCACCATGGATTTCATCACGAAGTTGCCGCGTACGACAAGGGGATACGATGCCATATAGGTGATAGTTGATCGTTTGACGAAGAGTGCTCATTTTATGCCGATCCCCTAAACGTATTAATATGAGAGGTTGGCGGATCTGTTTATCAAAGAGATTGTAACTCGTTAAGGTTTACCGGTGTCTATTGTGTCTGACCGTGACACTTGGTTTACATTAAAGTTTTGGAAGAGATTTCATGATACGATGGGGACAAGGTTACATATCAGTACGACTTACCATCCTCAGACAGATGGTCAGCCGGAGAGAGCTATTCAGACGCTTAAGGATATGCTCCAGCATGCGTCATTGATTTTGGAGGAAGTTAGGATGAACACTTACCGTTAGCAGAGTTCTCATATAACAACAATTATCATGCCAACATCGATATGCCCCCTTATAAGATGCTATACGGTAGGAGGTGTAGGACGCCCGTGTGTTGGGGGGTATTGGGCAGAAGGAGTTGGGGAGCATTGAGGTGATCGAGGCTACGACCGAAAAGTTGGATAAGATTAAGGCCTTTATGAAGGCAGCAAAGGATAGACAGAAGTCGTACGCCAACAAAAGACGTAGACCAATCGAATTCAAGGTGGCGGATAGGGTTATGTTGAAGGTCTCGCCTTGGAAAGGGATCATCCGGTTTAGAAAGTGAGGGAAGTTAAGCTCGAGGCAAATAGTTCCGAATCATTGCTCGAATAGGAGAGGTGGCCTATCAATTGGAGCTACCCAGTGAGTTAAGTGGATTTCACCCAACGTTTCACGTATCTCATTTGAGAAAGTGCTTAGCAGACGAGGACATGATCGTGTCACTTGAGGACATCTAGGTGGATGAACGGCTCAATTATGTGGAGCAACCAGTGGCCATCATTGACAGGAAAAGAGAAGAGGCTAAGGAATAAAGTGGTTCCACTTGTGCGAGTACAGTGAAAACACATAAAGGGATCTGAGTCTACATGGGAGACTGAGGAGGATATGAGGCAGAATTATCCGCAGCTATTCCAAGACTAACAGGTTTCAAGAACGAAACCTAAATAAGGGTAGACTTGTAACGCCCCGAAAATTTCAAGAAAATGAATGCAGAAACTCGCGCGAAGAGGACTTCTCACGCGAGAACCCTAAGCGAAAAGTTGAACTGGGTATAAATAGTTGAGAACACCCGTTTGACCCCATATCGAGCGAAAAGTGCTGCTGGCAGAGAGAGAAAGCGGCTGTGTAAGAGAGAAAGTGAAGAACCGAGGTGTTTAAGGTATGTAACTCATGTAGTAACTCGTGTTATGTACTAAGAATGGATTATTGATGAATGTAACGTATGGATATGTAGTTTTCGTTTGGCAAGAGCTTTCGGGAAGGTTTTGTTGTGCTAGATCTTCAAGAAGTGAGTTTCTAGCCCCTTTTTATGCAAGTTTTTACGTTTTCACGCGACTATGTTGACTTGATGTGCAGGGTTTGACTGTGGTAAGGTTCTCGTGCGAAAGAAAAGTTCTCGTGTGAGATGAAGTTTTCGCATGACTTGCTGTTGTATGTGTTATGTTATCTTTTCACGTTTAAATGGTTTTCAAAACAATATGTTTTACAATATGACTTTACATGGTATGTTATGTATATGTACGTAAAGTATTATGTAATGAAAGTAAAAGATAACGATAATGAAAAGTGGAACGAATGAACGAATGAAAGTCTCGCAAGCAAAATGAATGGAGGTTCACAACCCATTGAGGGGTTGTTAGCTCAATTGTGTGTGGGAAGTTATAAATTTATGGTTTGTAATTGTGAATGTCATACAAGGTTGAAAAATATATGAACTAGCTTTTATTCATAAAACCGTTCTTCATAACAAATCAATGGCTAATGAACTAGAAATGGTTATTAGAAATCATATAACTTTAACTTTCTGATCATCTACAGATTCTCTTTTATTAGTATGAGAAATCTACACTAATTGTTATGGTTTTCTAAAATTAATGGTATGTTAAAAATGAACTTGATCAACTCTCTTTCTAATATTAAGTTATGTTTTCAGAAATCGTATGTTGAAAGGTTACACGAGATCTACATACATTACTAGTGGCTTGGATTGATCAACATTGTAAGTTACTCGATGTTGGTGTTCTTATTACTACGGAGCTGGCACATGAGAAATCTGTGTTGGTTCACGTTTATAAACATTAACATAACTATTTAAACTTATATCTTTAATCACACAATGATATTCATCACACTTACATAAGTGTAATCTAATTAGGATGGTAGCCTTAATTCCCTATTTTAAAACCCAAAAGTTTCAATTTTATTTTTTTTACTTTTATTTTAATTATTGTTTTTAAACTTTCAAAATTTGGTTACATCAATGCAACTTATCATTTTTTCAAAACAAAAACCAATCTGATAGTCAATTATAAAGATTGTTGAGTATGTTCGGTGTGTCCACGGATTGATACTCGGTTCTTTCCAACACTATATTACCACACCACAGGTACACTTGCCTTTTGTGTGTGTAGTTTAGCATAAGTTAAAACCATTTAAAACTGAATCTATGCAAAAAATCCTTATCGAAATATATACACCTTTCACTGGCATCAAATAGGTAACCGAATTCAAGTTTAATGAAATTAAGGAGTACTAAGTACGCAACTCTAATTAACAAGTTTTGCTTGAAAACTTATATTGTTACTTTACATTAAATACTCACAAGCTCTTAAACATGCATCAATGGTTGTACATGTGCATGCAAGTTTATGGATTTTAGCAGCATCCTAAACATGAAAGTCGGTTATTTTTAACCAAGAACAAATAAAATCCCCAAGTTTACTTATTATTTCTTCAATACTCAAGAACACCAACATTTGTGGCTCATAAATCAAAAGAATTACATACCTAGGCTCGTGCTAGAACAAGATAATAAAATGCAAACAATACAAATACTTTATTTTTACTCCTAACTTGATAGGTTTCCAACTCCAATACTTGATCTCCTTTGATTCCCGTAATTATCTCCACAACTCCACTACTTGATCTCCTTTGGTTACTTGATTATTTTTTGGTTATTCATAGAGCACACTTCATTGTTACCACTAAGAATGCATAATACTTGTAGTGAAGAAAGAATACTATTGAGTAAACATTAGGGGACTAGACAATTATAGATGTTATTACATAAGTCTAAGCAACTGAAGTCAAATTCTTAACCAATGAATGATAGTATTTGTAGTATGGAGTTTTTCAGGATAGTCTTTTGAATGGTATGAATCACTTTTAGATTAAATTTATATTTATAGTACTTTAAATCTTAATGGGTCGAAGCATTGTATGATTGTGAATCATTGTAACGTTTCAAGTGTTAGTTGAACAGTTGGTAGTTATGATTGTCAACTGATGGTAGTTACTTTAATAGGAACAATCAGTAGTGATTATCATAGTTGATATCGCTCATTAGTTCAAATTAACCATATCAAAGTTCTAGTTTCTACCAACCTATAATCCCAACCGACGTATAGAGTTATTACCGAAGTACAAAGTTACTACCGAAATACAATGTTACTAGTACAAAGCTACTATCGATTAGTAGTAAATTGCTAGTGATTATTCGGAGAGAAATTCTTGCAACTTTTCATCATTTATAGAATCTGAAGCAACTTCCAATAAACTAGAAACTTACCAAACTAGAAAATTTTCAATTTGACCAAGCAACTCGACCGTGTTAGGGGCGATGCCCCTTGGATCCCCCCTTTTGGTTTAAGGGGTTGCACCCTTTAGAACACCCTTAGAACCATAAGGTTTTTAGGTGCTCGAAATCTAATATCATCAAACAAATGTGCATTTCATACTTTCTAACTTATTTAATATTTATTACGATTATTTATTTGACCAGTTAATAAATTTTAGTTACTTAAAATAGTTTGATGACACTAAACTTACCGACATGTGCATATTTATAACTAGATTTAAAATGTGTTTCAAATGTATAATTTGGAAATCTTTACTCTTTAGACAAAACATTTACTATTTAATCTAAATAAAATTCTATAACAATTATTTAAGAGAACCCGTCAAATTTTTATCTAGCATGCTTACTCTTAGTGAACTAATATATACTTTCACTACTATTGAGATAACGGTGTAAGTTTCAAATATAAATACACTTTTAGGTATCTTGAGAAAAATGTTAAGTTTACAAAAATGAAATTGAGTATAAATCTATTTGATCTTCGAAGCATATGTTTTATTCTAAAAATTATAAACAAAAACCTCCGGTCTGGATTCAAAGAATTGTTAATAAATAGTATTTTGATAATTCAAGTATATGAAGTTATATGGAAAATTTTAAAAATAAAATAGTGAAATATGAAATTAAAATAAAAGTTTTTATCGGATCTAAATACTTTTGAAAAATTGTTGGTAAAATTTTTAAGCATTATAATATGCTAGCGTTGATAAAAAGTTACAAGTCAACTAAATGTGTTAGTTAAATTAAATTAATAATATAACCACGGACGTATTGACATTAAACCCAAATTACTCCAAGGACAAGAGAAATGAATAGTATTTTACAATCATTCATATATAAGATAAAAGTATAATGCATATTAACGAACCTATAACTAAGTATTTCACTTTGACTTTCTCTATAATTAGTATATCAAAAAACTATCATTGTTGATTTATATCACAATTTGTTAAACTGTTTTCATGAATCAAGGACCGCAATTGCAAACTGTGTTGCTATGGTGAATTAAGGATGGAAGTTGCATTTTGAGAGATTGTTTTGTAGCATATTTAGCTGGTAAGCATCAAAGTTCCATACTAACTACACTGTTTAAGATATGTATATATGTTGAAGGATTATAATGAGTGTTTTAATGACCGCAGTTGAATCGCGCCATATGGTTGATCATGTGAAAAGCTAAGAAGACCATTGCACATGGTTTTGCTCAATCATTTCAAACAGGTAATGGTCTCACTTGTAAAGGAGACTATTTCTACCCAAGTCATAAATTGGTCGATTTGGGTTGTGTTAACTTTAACCGGTTGAATTGGTTGACAAGCCAAACATATGGGACAATGCATTGCCAATTAATTAAAAAAAAAATATAGGATTATGAATGTGTAGTTGAGAATCAAGATTTTAATGCCGATGGTCCAATTTATGATAGTTTTCAACCTATCAATGATTGTTCGAAGATGATCGTGTGAATCGGACTTTCCCTCATTTCCGCGTTTGTTATGGTCCTCAATTCGTTTTATAGTTTCCATTGACATTGATGTTGATTATTATTAATGCTTCATTGAATGATCATCGTCAATTTATTAGTTACTAATTAGTACTCCGTGTATTACACGGTTTAAATAAATAAAATATTAAATAATCAGTGGTAAAAATTTATAAATAATAAAACCATATATGAAGATAAAATATGATTATGCTTACGTATAAATGACTACTTTAAGTTTAGAATAATGTATT
Organism: Flaveria sonorensis; assembly: GCA_025506505.1. NCBI lineage: Eukaryota > Viridiplantae > Streptophyta > Magnoliopsida > Asterales > Asteraceae > Flaveria > Flaveria sonorensis. The sequence continues at coordinate 11,900,031 of CM046433.1, read as the reverse complement.
TTTCTTAAAGGGTATAATTGTGTCACGTAGTTATCTAGTTTTTTTTATAGATAGATATATATATTTATTTAAGATGAAAAAAAGATAGGCCAAAATATTATTAAGGATATAGCTAGTAATAAACAGAAGAAAAAGTACCATATTTTAATAAAAAGCAGATATGATTAAATTATATATCATAATGTTTAAGAATAAACAATATACTATTTTTAACTCTCTTATCTAAATAGTTTCATTTTTAAACATTCTTTTAAGATTTTATATAAAATTATTTTTTTTTAAATCTTGTTTATTAAAAACTCGGTTTGTAATATATTTGTTTAATAAGATGTTTTAGAAAATTTTACCTTCTTTATAATTTTTTGAAAAAGTACCAATTTAAATATTTTCTTAAAAAGAATAGTGTTTTAGAAAATTTCATATCATATAAATTATTATTTCTGTTTTAATAAAAATATATGATTTTTATTTCCTTAATAAATTATTTTAAAAAAAGATAGCTTGATTTTAAAAAATCTAAATGAGAGAGAGAGAAAAATGTAACAATTATAAGATTAATTTTGTAATAAGAGAGAGAAATTAGTTTAAGTGTTTAAATTATTATAATACCTTTTTATACGGAAAAATGATGTGAGAATGTCTAGAAGAATGACAAGTGACAAAAAGATGTGTGAAAAAAAATGACAAGTGTCAATAAAAACCTTGTTTTATTATATACAATAGATTAGCACCGGTCAAGTTTTCTTTGTAAATTTATAATAGCATTTGGTAATAATCGAACTTTGTCACTGTGATTCTTCTTTTTGTTCTTAATTAAAGGACCCGGAAAACAGGTTATTGTCTTCATCTTAACGCACTAAAATGTGATGCGTTGTTTAAATTGCTTAGCCCATTCAACGCGCTTGAGATATATTCCAATCCTGAAGAAGAGATGAAAACACAGACCTAATGGTATATAAGTTTGTTGGTGTTGGAGGGATAGCAGTGACAATGTTACTTTTGTCGATGCATCAATGACTACAACCTACTTGAAAAGGTATGATGGAAGGTATGGCTATATAAATTATAATTGCTTTAATCAATTTCGTCATTTATATGTTAGTTATATTGCTACAATGTCGTAGTTCACACGTATGAACATTGTCTCATTGATGATATACATGGCTTCCTATGCTCTTAAGAGTGATGGATTTGTGTATGGGAATGGGAATGCAAGAACTATGAAGGAGATGTCCAAAGTGATTTCTTATCAGCTCAAGGTTGTTTCTATCCTTTTTTTTAATAAAAAAAACTAACCTTTGTATCTTCTATAAGTTTTATGGTTTGACGAGTTGATTTGATTCCTTTTAGATTAATGACATAGCTCTTTGATATTTTTCTTTAAAAATCATGCTTAGGACATATCGTTAGAATATACTTTTAGGTTGGTTTATTTTTGTATAAACTTGTCTTTATCTAGATTTTCTTATGTGTTTATGGTATATATCTTTATATAAAGCACTAAAGAAGATTAAAAAGGGGTAAAGACTCGATCACAGTGGATTGAACAGATGATATAGTAAGGATTTTATATATATATTTACAAGCTTTCTTTTATACCATGCATTGGTTACAATTTACAGCCTGCTTTTGTATTATCAACTAAGCTAGTAACTAATGTATAGACATTTTAAATAAATAAAATATTAAATTAAATAGTTAAAAGAGACAGTTTTGTAACACCCACAATTTCAAACTCTGAATTAAATTACATATTAAAGTTACACTAGCTCAAAATATTGATTACACCCAGAATATTAAATTACATATGAAAGTTCATGTAACGTGTGGCACTTATTAAAGTTAATTCTTTGAATAAATATTTTTTGAATTATTAGAAAGAAACTAGTGATTTAACTCGTCGCGTGTTGCTGCGGCGGCGAGCGTACGTGTCATGATCAAGTATAAAATATAATCTATTCAAATTGTTTTCAAACTAAATTTACGTAAAACATGGAGTAACACGAATTTGTACCATCAAATGAAAACATATTTTATTTAAATCGACTATATTTCAAACACAATTTACGTTAAAACGTAGAACAACTCAAAAAGTACATCAAAATAAGCAAGTGCGGAAAAGCCATAGGCGGCATGATAAAGCATTGATTACATTCGCTCTAACACATTTCCTAGCAAAATTTACATCAAAACATAGAGTAACTCGAATTTATACAACGAAATAAAATTATAATATTTGACCCAACTCCTTCCAAACAAAATTTACACATAAAAATAAAAATAAAAAAATCCCCACCATATATATAATATATAATATAAAAAAAATAAAATATAATCGACTCAACCTGTTTCCAAACTAAATTTACGTAAAACATGGAGTAACATGAATTTGTACCATCAAATGAAAACATATTTTATTTAAATCGACTATATTTCAAACACAATTTACGTTAAAACGTAGAACAGCTCAAAACGTACATCAAAATAAGCAAGTGCGGGAAAGACATAGGCGACATGATAAAGCATAGATTACATTCGCTCTAACACATTTCCTAGCAAAATTTACATCAAAACATAGAATAACTCGAATTTATACCAACGAAATAAAATTATAATATTTGACCCAACTCGTTCCAAACAAAATTTACACATAAAAATAAAACAAAAAATCCCCACCGACATATATATAATATATAATATAAAAAAATCAAAAATCAAAAAAAAATCAAAAAAATCCCACCGACATAGTGGATTAATAGCAAAAAAATCCACCGACATAGTGGATTAATAGTATTAGAAATTACATAAAAGAAAGTGAATTTGAGTGGTCAAAATACCATGGTGGTTAAATTTAGATTGAATGAATGATATTCAAATTCATTAAAAATAATGTAACTGATTGTGGAGTTAGTGTTAGTTATTTAACGATTAAACTATTTTAAATTATGAGTGATTTTATTATACAAAGTGTATTTTTGTTATAAAGTATAAGAAGACATAATGAGGCTAAAAAGGTCACAAAGAAAATTATATCTCACAATCTAAATCGAAATTCAAAAATTACTTCGGAGTTTCTGTTCCTCCCGTCGTCCTCTTTCAGAAAAAAAATAAAAAATAAAAAAAATTCATTGTGTTTTTTATGACACAATGACACAATGACGTCATTGTGTCTTTCATAAATGACACAATAAAAAAACGTTAATTCTTTATTTTTATTTTTTGTTTATTCTTTTTCTTAGTGAGGACGGCTAGAATAACAAAAGCTCGGAATTACTTTTTAAAAATTCAATTTAGATTGTGAGATATAATTTTTTTTTTTTACTTTTTTTGACTCATTGTGTCTTCTCATATTTTGTAGCATAAGTACACTGTGTATTTGAACCTCTTTCTTAAATTATAATTTACAATATACTAATCAAACATAACGGGAAAAATACACTAGGCTTATAAAATTGTGACAACGGCGTAACAATTTATATAATATAAATATTTATCAAGTATAGATTATAATTTTGCATACAAAGTATCATGATCCTTGTCATTTTCAAAGTCTTTATATAATTAGAAGTATATTTTAGTTTAGAAAGTGTTTACAAGATATGACTCTACCATCAATGTGTTTAACAAAACATATACAAATTATGCATTTTTAACTTTATAAAAGATAATTTTTAATCTAGTACATGAATCAATTTATAATTTTTATGACTCCTTATTTAACATATATACATATACATCAAATAATATATTGAATCCAAATTTTCTCTTGACCGTGGCTGCAACGAAATCTTGAGTGAAGACACATGGTTAAGGTTAAACATATTGTCCAAGGGCCATAAAACCGTCGTTTTAAACTAAGGTTTATTTTGTCACTATAAAAGACATATGGCATTCAATGGTGTTCCAAGTAAACAGATATGGCTTATACAATTAGCACTATAATTGTTATTTTTTTGTACTTAATCTCGATCTCTAAAGCGGTACGTAACCTGAATTCGGTCAGTAATCAAGGCGATTCATCATCATTGTTGGTTGATCAGGTTGGCATATGTAGCTTGCTCATCGAGACGCAAGGGTACACGTGTGAAGAACATAAGGTATGTGTTATATGTGATCATATACAATAGATAGAATATGATAGGGTAAGTAAGATGTTAAAAACGTAGATGTAAGAATTTTTTTCAATATTTATTTCATTAATAGCTAGTATATGCATGTATATGATTATTAAAGCTATAGATTTCATAATCTTAAATATAATTGGAACTTCACATAACCTTAAAACCATTTGCAACAAATTTTCTATATTCATTTAGGCTTGTAAATTATTCGAAGTACAAAATGAACACAAATATAGGCTTGTTGGTCGTCTTTCATATAACTTAACAAATGAATAAATATTTGAACAACCGGTTTTTTTATTCGTGTTTGTTTGTTAATGAAATGAATGTGTTAGTGTTTGTTTATGTTTGCTAATATTCTAAACAACCACTAATGAACATAACAAATCGTTCTTAAATCCAAATTGGTTGATAAGCTAGTAACACAAATAGTTCTAAAATCTAAAATCAGACTGGTTAGTAATAAATAAATTTGAATGAATATGTAAACCAACTATATGTATGAACATAAATGAAAGTTTACAAATGAACAGGACATCATGTTTTTATATTCGTTCGTTTAATTAAATTACATAAAGTGTTCTTTATTTTCATTCTTTTTTAAGGTAACATACTTCATGTCAAACGATTAATTGATGTTTAGCATGATGAAAGTCTTAAAATATGAACTTAAGTATTGTTCGGTAATTAGAGTAGATAACACTGTACGTTTTGTCTTGTTTTAGGTGACAACAAAAGATGGCTATATACTTAGCATGCAACGTATTCCGAAAGGACACAATGGTGCAAAGGCGGACAAGCCACCGGTGTTGTTACAACACGGGGTTCTTATGGTAATTTCGTAATCCAAGTGATATGGTAACGTTTTCTTGAACGAAAACTGATGTGTTGGTGTTTGGCAGGATGGCGGGACGTGGGTTCTAAACTCTCGAGATGAATCACTTGGGTTTATTTTGGCAGATAACGGGTTTGATGTGTGGATAGCAAACAGTCGTGGAACCAATTTTAGCCGCGGTCATACGTCGCTTAGTCCTAGTGATCCGGTCTATTTTCTATATCATGTCACATGAATAATTGTATATTTTTGTGTCTCCTAATACAATAATATGCACACGACTATACACACAGATGCAACCAAACATGTCAGATGAATGATTCGATACAATAGTATACGCCAGTATATATACCAATAAGATCTAATCTAATATTTATCATATTTTATTTTAGTTTTTGAGTTGTGATAGTTTATTTCAAGCTATTTCATACATTATTTTGTAGGCCTATTGGGAATGGTCATGGGACGAATTAGTAGCATATGATCTACCGGCTGCAGTCCAATTTGTACACGATCAAACGGGCCAAAACCTACATTATGTTGGTCATTCTTTGGTAAGTTTTGTGACGCCAAATGGTATCACAATTTTTTTTATGGTAAAATGTGATGGATAAATTATGTTGCGCCTGAATATTAGATGTGTTTTAAAATGAAAATTAATGATTTGTTAGGGAACTTTGATTGCGTTTTCTGCATTTTCAAAAGACCAGACGTTGAACACGTTGAGAACAGCCGTGCTATTTAGCCCCATAGCCTATTTAGGACAAATGTCATCAGCTCTCGCTAGAGCTGGTGCTGATGCTTTCTTAGGCGAGGTAAATTCGTCATTGTTTCCTTATTTTAAAATGACATTTTAGTGACTTAAATGTTTTTTTCTATTATAACAGACTTTATATTGGTTGGGTCTTCATGAATTTGCTCCAAGAGCGTAAGAAATATGCATCTTTTCCTAGTTTAACTAGAAATTAATAGTTATTCTCGATTATTTTAAGCATTTGAGACAATTTGACGTGAATTAATATCGAATGCAGGGAAGCAGTTGTTGATCTTCTAAGTGTTATATGTAAGAAGCCTGGTAACAATTGTAGCGACTTGATGACATCATTTACGGGTATTTTCAACATTTAACTAAATGTTTACTGCATCAAAAGAGCAGCATAAATATATGTTTTATGGTGAATGCAGGACAAAACTGTTGTGTGAACTCGTCGATGACCGATAAGTTTCTTGAGCACGAACCGCAATCCACGTCGACTAAGAATATGATCCATCTCGCTCAAAGTATAACTCTAAAGCATATTACCCGACTCTTGAATGAAAAAATAACATGTTCAGTCATGTTTAAACTGTTTTGATACAAAATTTAGATTGACTCACTAACTATATGTTTAGAAAACAATAAATCAAACTAGCCCTGTTTGTTGGGGCAATCGGATCTAATAAAACGTTTTGGTTCTTTACTGTTTGAATCGTGTTTTATCGGTTTGAACCATTTTTTCTTAAAATTATTAGCTTTTATTGCTATTTAAATGATAAATATGATTAATAGCATGCATATATGATATATATAACTCATATATTCCAAATATAAATAATAATAATAATAATAATAATATATTAATATTATTATTATAATATAATATAATAATAATATTATTATTATTATTATTATTATTATTATTATTATTATTATATTATTATTATTATTATTAACAAAAAAGTTAAACAACTTGTACATTTTATAAAACTAGTTTCTCATTTCAAATCATCGGCCAAGTTGTTAAACTGTTAAACCCAAATTGTAGAGCGAACCAAGGGTGGGTCATTAGGGTCCGCTGACCTTGTCACTAGAATTTGTTGGTGTTTTATATATAAATGTTTAGTTTTCTTAAGATAAAATGCTTTGACATTTTAAATGTGATATGTACAAAAAACAATTTTTATGATGACCCTCCGATAAAAAACGCTTCAGTTTCACCAATAGACCAAACCCAAACCGTTCAATTATTAAAACCGTCCAAATTGCTGATTTCGGGTCAATTTCAATAACGTATGACTAGACGAGAATTATAGCAATGTTTGATTAATAGTTTTTATAAATACTCTTATCCTTTGCTTGTTTGATGATTATGACTTAAAAAATTATGTAGTGATCCGACCGGGACTATAACAATGTATGACTATGGCAATGCCGATGATAATGAAAAGCATTACGGTCAGGTCCACTCCTCCGATATACGACATGAGAAGCATCCCAAAAGACTTCCCAATGTACCTAGGTTATGGAGGGGCTGACGAGCTCTCCGATGTGCAAGACGTTAAGACGTTGCTTAAAAGTCTCAAGGATCATGACGTCGATAAACTTGTTGTACAATACAAGGAGAATTATGCACATGCTGATTTTGTTTTTGGTGTCAATGCTAAAGAAGTTGTGTATGATCCTATGATGGTATTTTTTAAGAACCACTAGGCACATTACTTGTGTAATTTATGCTTGATAAAAATTTTTGTTATTGGTTTAGCTTTTAAAAAGTTTGTAATTATTTTGATTATGCAAATAATATTTTACCATTGTTTCTCATAACATGATTGATGTAATGGTTTAGAGACATGATCTAGAAGAGTAGGAAAACATTGTAATTTATAGGGTTAGTTATGCACACCTTCTCATTGCTAAATAGAACTCCATGTTGATTTGATTGATAGTTAAATATTTTAAGTGATAGGGTTGGATATGCACACCCTCTCATTGTTAAATAGAACTCTATGTTGATTTAATTGATATTAATTATTTTAAGAGTTAATTACACGAATTGTCCTTGGGGTTTGCTTAAATTTCACCTTTTGTCTCTGAGATTGAAACAGGTTTAATCTTAAGGTTTAAAACAAAGTAACATTTTTCATCCTTGGGTCAAACAACCGTTAGTTTTTTAAGTTAAATAAGTGTAAATTGACCATTTACCCTTCTTCTTCTTCTCTTCTTCTTCTTCTTCTTCTCCTCCCCCTTCTTCTTCTTCTTCCCCAATCCCACCCCGCATTTCTTCTTCTTCCTCATTTTATTTTCAGACCACCACACCACCAATAATACATAACCACCCCCATCTGTACCACCACTACCACCACCACCACTCCCCGCCACCACCACCACACACCACCACTCCACGTCACCACCACCACACACCACCACTCCACGCCACCACCACCGCACATATCCACTCCTCGCCACCACCACCACACCCCCATTGCTGCCACCACCACACATCCCCATCTCCACTACCACCACCACTCATCCTTGCCACTACCACCACACACCCATCTTCACTTCCACCACCAATCCACCACCATGCATTGCCGCTAATACCACACACCATCGTATCCACCACCACACCACACAAAACATCTCCACCGCTACTCCTCCACCATACCATCACCACCCCCGTGTTTGCTCACTTTTTCCTCCGACGTCGGTATAATGTTTTTTCGGTGACTAGAGACAGATTATTGGGTGAGGGTTAGGGTATGTTGGTAATGTGAAGATGGGGTATTTTGGTTTTGTAAGATGGTGTTGTTGCAGGTTCGCCAAAAAATAACAGAGTGGGGTTGTGGTGGTGGCAAGGTGGCGTTGTGGTGGCGGCAAGGGGTAAAATCGTCATTTCTAAAATTTTAACGTCAAAAACTAACGACCCTTTGACCCAGGGACGAAACGTGTTACATTTTTCCAAACCTTAGGACTGAAACCTGTAATTTTTCAATCTCAGGGACTAATTGTGAAATTGGAGCAAACATAAGAGACGATTTGTATGATTCACTCTTGTTTTAATTAAAAAACGTCTAAATACATGTATAAGACCAATTCTACACATAATAAGGGTTTTTCTACCATCTTAAACATTCGTCTAACATGTGGGATGTACTTTTAGCAAGGGGTATGTTTGCACAAAAATTTTTATTGTCATCTACAAATGAAATATTTTTTCGTAGAACAATTCTTTTTTAGCTCTCATGATTAAGATGGAGTATAAGACTTCAATAAAATAGGTGAAATCTTTGGGTTCAAGTCTTACACAAGACAAAACAAAAATAAAAATACAGAGTTTCTAGATTGAATCAGATGATTTTTTATTTATAGTAGATTTTCTCCTTAGAAAGATTCCGTACTTAAGTAGTGGAGATGATCGGATAGATTAAACGCTCGTTTCAATTAGCCTTAAAAAAAAACTCTTGTGTGCACAATGTAGCTTCGAGAACAAATTGGAACACCTTAGATTGACAAAATCACCTGCTTACACGTTTCAAATAAACGACTTGTATTCGGCTCAATCAACCAATATTGCTCGTCCACGTGTCAGTTCTTTCCAAAATTACATAACAAGATGACGTGTAACAATTTCATTGGCTAAAACACGTATCGCCGGTCCACGGTATCACACTACAAGGGGTTTTTCTACTCTGCGCCCGCAAGGTTTTCGCTTCGTTTCTATCATTACATCTCCACTGTGTGTTTGTGTGTGTGTAAGAAAACATGAATCGCTCGTTAAAACTGTTGATCTGTATATCTTTCTTCTTGTTATCAGTTAATTCAAATATAAACCTCGTTGATGCATTCTACGGTTCATCATCACCAGTGGTTCAGCTCACTCCTTCTAATTTCAAGTCTAAGGTAACAAAATCAATGCCGATAATTTGATCTTATTGTTATGATAAATATAATATCTCAGGCCATTGCTAGATTTGAAAATGTTTTGGATCTCCTGATTAGGTGTTAGGGAAATTGTATTACATGTCATTTGTTATATGTTATTATGTTTCTTTGCTGTTGTAACTGTATTTTTGGACTGTTGATGAAATCATGAAAGGAGTTTGAGATATTTGAATGTTTGGATTGGTGACTGATTGTGGTGTTCTTTTAGGTTGTTAATTCGAATGGTGTTGTTTTGGTTGAGTTCTTCGCTCCGTGGTGTGGTCATTGTAAGGCTTTGACCCCGACGTGGGAGAAGGTGGCTTCTGTTTTGAAAGGTGTGGTAACGGTGGCAGCTATTGATGCTGATGCACACCAGGCTATTGCTCAGGTTAGTGTTTGTTGATTGTTTTGTGAGATGTTCATTTTATCATTCTTCCAAATTGGTTTATTGGGAGTTGTCTTTAGCTAATTCTTATCTGAATTCTGATAGTGTGATGTACTGTAAATGTGGCATCTTAGCTTTTGATGAATGCTTACTTTCCTTCTCAGTGAGGTGCATTTATTTGACTTGTACCTTAACTTGGACATCTGAGGGTAATATCACCACAAGTTCACTGTTTGCTTATGGAAAGCCTTTCTTGTTAGAGATAGTTTTTAACTGGTGTTGATGTAAACTTTGAGCTAACTACTATTAGATGGTGGCTTAGTCTGTTAAGACATTTGTTATTGTAAACTTGACTACGCTTGTTTTTGTTTGGTAAAAACAACAGGGATGTGAAATAAAGGTTTGGTTGTTGCTTTCTAGAACCTAAAGCCTATAGCCAATATGCTATTTTTTAGACATTATTAATGTTTTATGATTGGCTCTTATACCAGCTAGAGGCTTCTTTGTTTCAAATTTCTTTTGTTTTGAGTATTATTTGTATGGCAACTCATGCATGTCTAACTCTTTGTCATTTGCTTTCTGCAGGAATATGGTATCAAAGGATTTCCAACCATTAAAGTGTTTGTGCCTGGTAAACCTCCTGTTGATTACCAAGGTGCTAGGGAAGCAAAACCTATAGCAGAATTTGCGCTCCAACAGGTCATCATATGGAAATTAATGTTTGATACATGTTATAGAATCGTTATCTTTCTCTATTTATGTATGACGATATCTGCTGTCATGGTATCAAAAAACTGTTTGGATGCTCTCTAAATTTTAACAAGAATATTATTAAAATCTTGGTGGATTGTTATAAATTCTCACCTTCATTCACAACTTCTTTTATTACAAATTAAACCCTGACATTGTAAAGTTTGATATTAAGAGATTATTTTTGTATCAATTAACAGTTCCTTCCCTGATTAAGACTCATCTTGTGCCTGTTATCTATAATATCTATATGCATGCTGTAATGGTTGAAGTATTCATGGATTGTTTATTGTCCACAGGTCAAGGCACTCCTCAAGGACAGATTAAATGGAAAGGAAACAGGAGGATCAAGTGAGAAATCAGAACCAAGTTTATCAGTTGAACTGAATTCACGAAATTTTGATGAAATGGTTGTTAAAAGCAAAGATCTATGGATGGTGGAATTCTTTGCACCCTGGTAATCACACTGCTCTTGAGTGATTTAATTAGCACAGTGTCTGCCAATGCTCTTACGGTCTCAATATTGCAGACAAAACACGTTTCTTTATTTTCCTAGATGGTTATTCACTTAATGGTTTATTGTTAATCTGACCCGTGTTTAATATTCAGGCTTTGAAATATATCTTAATGTGTTAGTTGCTCAAGGCATCACTAATCTGAAGAAGAATAAAATAGAATACTAGTGATTGCATTAATGAAAACGGTAGTTATAAGCGACTTTATCGAATTAAGCACACTTTTCATCAACCAGAGCAGTCCCGCTAGCTTTCACCTTCAACACATTTCAGAATTGTTTTACTTTATATCCTGTCATTATATTTGGTGGTTTTTATAAATTGAAAATGAGTAAATGACTGCTACACTTTTTGAAGATTCTCCACATCTCTTATCTTCAGGTGTGGACACTGTAAGAAGCTTGCTCCTGAATGGAAGAAGGCTGCAAAGAACTTACAGGGGAAGGTTAAGCTTGGTCATGTTAATGGTGATGATGAGAAGGTAACCTTGAATTTGGATTCTTGGTGTTAAACTAATTTTACATCTTATTATCATCATTTATAACTTTCTTTATCTTTTACTAATGGATTATGGTTTTCAGTCTTTAATGAGCAGATATAATGTGCAAGGTTTCCCCACTATCTTGGTGTTTGGTGCCGACAAAGATACTCCAATCACATATGAAGGAGCAAGAACTGCCTCAGCAATCGAGTCATTTGCCCTTGTTCAGCTAGAAACAAACGTTGCTCCTCCTGAAGTGACCGAGTTGACTAGCCCAGTAAGTCTGTCAAATCTTTAGTTAATTTCACATTTTCCCTTTTCATTCCTCAAAAATCATGAAAAACAGCATTAAAAGTATGCCACATGTTTAAAATATCATATACCCCTTGTAGGATGTAATGGAAGAGAAATGTGGTTCAGCAGCCATTTGTTTTGTTGCCTTCCTCCCCGACATTTTGGACTCCAAGGCAGAGGGAAGGAACAAGTATCTAGAAACACTACTATCGATTGCAGAAAAGTTCAAAAGGAGTCCATACAGGTAAAATATAAAATTATCCGTATCTTTTAAGTGATTAAATTTGGTTGTTTTTATAGAGATGATAAATGTTTGTTTTGTCAAATCTTTGGGCAGCTATGTCTGGGCTGCTGCAGGTAAACAGCCTGAACTAGAGAAGAATGTTGGTGTTGGAGGTTATGGATATCCGGCTTTGGTAGCATTGAACATAAAGAAAGGTGCATACGCCCCACTACGAAGCGCATTTGAACGAGATCAGATCATGTATGTTTTTCGCTGTATTGCATTCTTGTCCTAATTATCACTTGCACATTTTACCTGATATTTATCTGTGACAAAGACATCAACATAGATACAAAGTATAATGTTTACCAATTAATGCTTGAAATCGTCACCATTAGGCACTAGTGGTACAAATATGATCATCAAGTGAGATCATTCGTTACCATATGTTTGAATTGGCAGAGAGTTTGTGAAAGCCGCTGGACTGGGAGGAAAGGGTACCCTACCATTAGAAGGAACACCGACAATAGTGAAGACCGAACCTTGGGATGGTAAAGATGGAGAGATCATCGAAGAAATGAATTTTCTCTGGAAGAACTTATGGGTGATGCAACTCCGGACAGCAATGAAGAATTATGAGTTTATAGAGTAAAAATATGTGTTAAACAGGTTTTTTTTGACTTGACAGAGTTTCTGATTCGATTGTTATTGTGTTCAAGCAATATCACCCTTGTAACGTAACTCTGCTCGTAATTTTAGTGGTATCTTTCCAACGTTAATAGTTTTATCTTAAAGTATGTCATCCACAACAATGATAGATCTTCAAGGAAACTAGATAAAAGATTTTGGTTAACATCATGACCAACGCCCTAAAGGAAACGAGATGCTAAAATGTGAAAATGAAGTGAACAATATTTACCACTGTTTTGAAAACCGAACAGTCATTTAACTGGTTGCTGTGCCACTGATCGGAATGGTCTTAGAACTCTGATGGCATTTTGAGATATGAAAACAAAACGATGAAGAAGAATTTAAAACACAAGATGTTGACTACTTGCATGCGTTTTATTATTATCAAGAAGCTTTAACAGCTCCTTTAAGCTTTATTTAATTACCTTTCAAGACTAATACTCAACAATAAGCTTTCCTGGTTTAAGTACAATCAAGTGGCTTAACAACTTAATGACCTTATTTGGTTAGCTAAGCTGATTTAACTCATTACTATAGGCTGCATATAACGAGGGTCATTATGTAGAGGAACAATCTGCAATGATGGACCATATGCTTTCTTCAAGAGAGAAACCTGCAAAGTATTATGTATATGAGCTTCTTGAAGTAATCCAATTTACACACTGATGGTTCAACACTTTAATGATTAAGAATGGCCTAAAGTACTTCGGAGATAGTTTTGTGTTGTTAGTACTCCATAGTGTAGTCTAGCTATAAGGATGCAATTAACATAAACCCATGTGCCAAGTTCTAATAGTCGTTTAGACATGTGGATGTTTAAAAGTTGTTTCATACGGTTTTAAGTCATTTTAAGAAATCTGTGAGACATTATTTGTAACTCAATCATTGCCTCTCAGTCACACAACATTTCATCCACACAAGCAGTTATTGTTTCCTTAGAAATGAAAGGAATATATATTGAGGGTGGATAAACATAAAGTACTTCAAAGAGTGACATTTTAACGGATATATAAGACGTGGTATTGTACCATGACTTAACAAGGTTAACCATCTATGCCAAAGATTGGTTTTTTTCTAAACTATGCATCATAAGTCTCTAAACAACAATTAAGGTATTCTGTTTGACCATCCGTCTAGAGATGGTATGTAGTTAACATAGCAAGCGTAATACTAAATTACCCAAAAAGATTAGGGCCTTCTTTTCGCACTATTGCAGATATGAAAAGAATGAGAAAAATCGGATTCAGTTGTCAACTGTCTCTGTCGGAAATAGGATTGACTACGGATTCAAGCCATAGCACATGGTTTCATAATACCACACGATTTTTCCGATCTAAATCAAGCAGGTTCTGGAGTTGAAACTATCGAGCGCAAAAAATTCAGTTCTTACAAATCAATACTCAATACCCAAGTAGACTTATAAAATAGATCGTGATCTGATCAATTGTTTTTTAGGTCGTAAAAGACCTTAAAATTGGTGTTTATCCCAAAAAAATTTAAGGTATAGGTAGATGATTTAATAGACCATTGCTTAACCCTTTGACAAATTGTGCTTCCTTAATATATTATTTTTTTTAGTAGAAATATTGAATTCGTTGTAACGATAGACCGCGGGACTTTGTTGTCCTGTAAGTTTGTTTATTGTGCAAGATAATAAACATTTTTTTATTACCATTACCGGTAATGCGTTTTCCAATGCTACCGCTATCGACCGATATCTAACCTACAAAGTCAGTACGGTATTCGGTTTTTACTTTTAATTGTTTTCGGTAAAGATATTTTTCGGTCCACTCCAATCTCAGTCCCCTCGTTCAAGTTGACGAGCCGAAGTCCGTTGTGAAAGTTTCACCGTGAAACCCTAATCGGTCTTTCTGAATACTCATCGACATTCGACACTCAATCACCTGCTCTAACTCCGGCCTCTACACCGATCTCGCATCCTTCAGGTATCCCCCCCCTCTCTATATATGCAATTATATATGTGTATATATACGCAAAAGTATAGTATATAACTATACACATATAATGTATGATACGTAGTGCATTATTGCTAACTATTTCAAATAACTGTAACTTTTGTATGCCTGATACTTTCAGTTGGAAGAATAGATATGTTTTAACTATTTCAAGTCAAAGCTACTTCTCCAGTTTCAAAATTGAATTGGATTTGACTCGTGAAAGCCTGAAATAAGCACCTTAATCATTGTATGGAGTTAGTTGAATTGAAATGTGTAGGTGAGAATTTAAAGCAAAGATAATATGATCATATTAAAATTTAAAATGCAAGGATTGGTGTACAACAGGTTAGTTTTCAGCTTTGAAATCAATGTTTTTTTTTTAAATATTTTTGCAATTCTGACTATGAGAGGATGTGCTCTTCTGTTTATAAAGAAGAGCTGTAACTGTAATGCACACCAATTGAAGTAAATTTCGTTTCTGTTGATCGGTTACTGTATTCTGGTACCCGAAAGGATGTTGGCTTTCCTTTATTCGTAGTTCATACTTTTATGCAATTTAAATTTGTTTGAGGATAACTCATTATTAGCTTCCTGTATTTTGTTATCATAATGTTAGACTTGATTAATCTGAGTTCTGTTGTGCAGTAAACGTCATAATGCTGCTTAAAATTACCCAAAATCCAAATAGAAGATCCACTTTGCTCTTTTTGCCGACAGTGAGAAAATATTTCTCCACTTCTAGCCAAGCTGCAGTTGATCTGGCTTCCAAAGATGGGGAATTGAGGATCTTTTTAGTTGCAGGAGAGGTTTCTGGAGATGCCGTCGGTTCTCGTCTGATGGCTGCACTGAAGAAACTTTCACCATACCCTATACATGTTGGTGGTGTCGGAGGGTAATGTTTTATAGGCTTGTATTCACCTTACATTTATTTAAGCCTTCAGACCTTAAACTATACCTGTTACCTGATTTTGTTTGGTGGGTACTAGGTAGACTATTATATTTTCAATCTAGTTATTCAGAGTGTTTGATTTTGTTTCCTCGTTACAGTGTGGACTTTTTTTTTCACGATTAATGATATAGTTTGCTTGATACTTGATAGACGAGGAATATGGTTTTCTCTCTAATCAGTTGGTTGTTCTTACGTATTTTGCTTTGTATTTCCCTGAAAATATGTTGTACTTAGCACTTTAGCAGTTTGACTGGATTTTAGCTATCAGGCTCTTTTTGCATTGACCCCTCCAAAGTTGTTCATGAAATCCCAGTTTTTTAGTATACACAGCATGCATGTGTGTGCATCAGATTCTTGCATATATTCTTTACCATCTTTTATTAATTAAGCACATAAATTGATTTTGTCACTTACCAGATCTATGATGGCAAAGCAAGGATTGAAATCCCTTTTCCCTATGGAAGACATTGCTGTGATGGGGATCTGGGAGTTGTTGCCACATCTAAAAAAGTTGCAAGTATGTTTTTGCACTTTCTTTGCCTTCAGCAATTGTGAAGATTTATTGATTTAACACCCCCTTTGTCTTTTACGTTGTTTACATGTATGATGGTCCCTCTGTTCATAATGAAGAAATACAATGTGACTCAATAGCTAATGATTATATCCTGAAGTTTTGA
Source organism: Flaveria sonorensis (assembly GCA_025506505.1). Lineage (NCBI taxonomy): Eukaryota > Viridiplantae > Streptophyta > Magnoliopsida > Asterales > Asteraceae > Flaveria > Flaveria sonorensis. The sequence goes on along the minus strand of CM046433.1, from coordinate 11,883,472 downwards.
ACAAAAGTGGTAATGACAAATTGACAACTTCTTACTGCTTTAAATGAAATATATTGGTGATCAGTAACAAAATCATATGAATTTTTTTTTGGATAATAGGTTTCGACATCAAAAAGCCTTAAAGTGTGAAGTTCTTTTCTTAAAAACGTAGAAAGTAATTTATTTTATAAATACACAAATACCTGAAATAGAATATAGATCTGTTATTATAGTTCACTAAATAAAATGGAAGCAGCAGGGATCACATATTAGTATCACTCAACCTGTTATATTATATAACTTTATTTTTCCAGGTTAGACTGAAGGAAACAGTTGAAGCTGCAATCTCATTTCGTCCACATGTTGTTGTGACAATCGACTCCAAAGGATTTTCTTTTCGTCTCCTAAAACAGTTAAAGGGTAATTCATTCTCTGACCATCCAACTTCTGTTCAACACGCACTTCAAATTTCCTTATATATAATATTTATGATGTAGGACAACGGGGGAATGTCTTTTGCAGCTAGATATTGCCAACAAGGACCTAATGCACCTTTACACTTTCATTACGTTGCACCATCTTTCTGGGCCTGGAAAGGGGGTGAAGAAAGACTCGATGGGCTTTCTGAGTTTGTGGATCATGTCTTGTGCATCTTACCATTTGAAGAGGAAATCTGCATATCTCATGGAGTGCCTGCAACCTTTGTCGGTCATCCTGTTTTAGAAGATATTCTGGAGCTGAATTTGGTACAGTTTATCTCAAGTTTATTCTTTCTATTAATGCCTCTTATGTTCTTTGGTATGGTTGTGTCACACTGAATATCCTGTTGATCTGCTAATTGTCACATAATCCATGCCATGACTTTTGACTTTATTGTGAAAGATTACAACAGAAAAGGGGTGGAAGGTGCAAGGAAATGCTGACTTGTTCCAGAGTGAATACGGAATCTCTTCAGGTGAATGACTAACAAGTTAAACTCACAAAATTACACTGCCCAGCCCAGCCCAAAAAAGCCCAGTTGCATTGATTAGTTCCCAAAGAGATTCCTGCTTGTTTTTCTTTCTGCGAATGCTTGAATTGATCTCATATTCAGTATTTATGTTTACTGGCTAAAATGTGTATTCACTTTTGACACTAGGTTCGACAATATTTACCTTGCTTCCTGGGAGCAGATTACAAGAAGTGACCCGTATGCTTCCCATTTACTCAAAAACCATTAATCTTATAAAAGACTCCGTTAAAGACCCGACTATAGCAATCCACGTGGCACCTAACGGACATGTAGAAAGCTACATCAAAAAGTTCATCAATGAGTGGGCTGCACCCGTGGTGTTGGTTCCTGGAGGATCATCACATACAAAGTATGATGCCTTTAGTGTAAGTGGTGCTTCCCATTATTCAGAAGTGAATACAAAAAAAATTTCAGTAAGATGATAAATCATGTAAATCTTTATGTATGCTCTTGTTATCAATCTCATGTTTACAAATTGATTTTAAAGTAACAGAGTGTGATGATTATGTTATGCAGGCAAGCACTGTGGCATTATGCACATCAGGAACAGTGGCAGTGGAGTTGCAGCTTGCCCGATTACCCTGTGTTGTAGCTTATCGGGCCCATTTCTTGACCGAGTGGGTCATACGTTATAAAGCTAAAATACCTTACATCTCCCTGCCTAATATCCTTCTTAATTCCCCTGTAATTCCCGAAGCCCTGTTTCGTGAATGCACTCCCAGGAAACTTGCATCGTTGCTAATGTAAGATCCTGTCGGATTTTATCTAAAACGTCAACTCGTCAAGTATGAATATATAAATTATATTCTCCCAATAACAATCTGATTACTTGTATAAATGATCAGGGAACTAATGCATAACGAAGGAGTTAGGGAAGAACAGCTTTTGGCAGCTGATAAGGTTAGGCAACTATTATCTCCACCACTACCACGACCTGGTGTCGGTGAGTTGGATTGCAAGGAATCTAGCTTTGACAACTCACCAAGTTTGATCGCTGCTCGGACTGTTTTATACCACCCAAGGCGGAAACTTTATGCATAGGACATTTGTTAGGCATCAAAATTTGAAGTTTTCTTAACTTGAAATGGTGGCAAGGGTCTACCTCGGTAACGCCTAGGTATTTTTATATTTACATTTACGGTTACACACATACATTCAAGAATAAGAATTTGGAAAAAATAATAAATTCAATGGTTAATAAGTTGATACCTCAACTAAAGTTTCAAAACGAGTGTTTTGGGTTATCAAATTTTCCGGGAAACCATTAAATGTAATTGAAGTTTAATGACCATCAATTTTTTAAGTCATTTTTAACCCCAAAATACATCTCATAAACTCTCTATCTAATTCTTCACAATTAAAAAAATTAACTTTTTGAAAAACATAAGCACACGATGGGAAAGATGGGTTTTGTTTGCCTTACAACTCTGCTGATATCTTCGGTTTTGATTCTAGAAATCGTAGCTGCTGCAGGTCCTGCATGTGACCCGGGGGACCCTAATTGTGTCATTACTCCGTCCAGAAAGAAACCCAGAATTGTTGAAGGCACCAAAGACGACAAATATGCTGAAAGGGCGGAAGCTGATGACACACCTGAAATTGTTATAGTTGGTCATTGATGTAGCTTTTCTTTTATTCGTGTTGTATGTTGATTGATACATATTGTGGGTGTTTGGGAGTGTTTTTTTTACCGATTTTTAACTTTTTAACTTTTGAAAAGTTAAAAAGTCATTTTATAGTATTTGGTAATGTGATGGTTATAAGGGAAATAAATTAATAAGTCAGTCTATACTAATTTATTAATTTATTGAAAAAGTTAATAAGCCAATAAGCTATTTTAAAAAGCAATCCTAAACACCTCCATTGTTTTCCTTTTTCTGTTTTCTTATTAGTTTTATAATTTATTTTTTTGTCATTTTTCTTGAAAAGAACACATTTTAGTGCACAAACCCAATGTCATAGTTTGTTTTAAAATTGTTCGGATACAAGTATATACCTAACAACACAAACATAAGCAACAATAGAACTGACACAAAAGAAGAATAAATATGTTTGGTTGAAGGTTATTATGAAACAACTCACTTAAAACAAACTAAAACTGATTCGCCCATGATCATCGTAAGGTTTTTTGAATGGTTTCTTTTGTTGAATTTGATAGAAGGTTCTACAATATATATCATGAACAAGACAAATTCTCTCCTTTTCTTCTCGTAGACATGACCAAAAGGTAGCTTTCATTGCTCGTGAAGAATTTCGAACTACTCAAGCAATATTAAATGAATTAAAATGTTGAGTATCTATTTAATCGATTTTATTATGCAGTCAAGAACTACGAATATGTTAGTTTGGTGAGCTTCATTGCAACATTGAAAAAATGGGTCAAAAAAGATTGTGGATCGGATCAACTTGCGAGAGGTTTTTTTGTGTCGTTGCACTGATGCACGACTTTGATTTGTTTTTTTAAAGGGATCAAATTTGCATTCTTGTGCAGTCGTGCAAATAAGGCAAGGTTGAGCCATAGATTGGAGTAGGAGTGGGACGCAAAGAAACCCAAAGTTAGTAGTCATCACAAAAGTGGATTTGAAACAATATTTATTGTTGTTTTAAGTACCGTTATATGAGATGTGAAGGAAATAGATTTTAGCACTAAAGTTTTCAAGAAACAAAACATACTAAGGGGTGGTAAATGTACTTGTTAATCATGATTATCGTGTTCTGTTGTGTGATATGTTTAAGTTTATGGTTGGTGTGTGTGATGGATTGATCCAACTTAGTTCATAATAAAGGTTTATTAAAGAGTTTTGATGAAATTAAATGTTAATCTATAGTAAAAAAAATTAAAATACTTAAAACTATAAACTCCAGTAAAAAGTTACAATTTTCACATGTTTTAAAGTAAGTATTATGCATAATATAGCACAAGATGTCTCCATAGTTTCTAGTATCTTGTTTAATGATGATGAATGATTCAAACTGGTGCTGATATGGAAGCTCAAGTCGTGCATGGAAGCTGCTGAATAAGTCTTTATCACGTGTCATTTGTTTTAGTTGGTAGTTGTTGAATAACCGGTCAATAGGTTTCCCCTTGTGACCGTTAGTTAGTTCCATATTTTATTAGTTAGTTCCATATTTTATGTATTTCTTTTCCTATTTAAAGCATTGTAATCTGCAGCTTTATATACCAGAAAAATCATCAAGTAATTGAATATCATCTTGAGCTTTCATTTGTCTTTTGTGTTTCTAATTATACCAACAGTTTTGGTATCAGAGCACCAGATCTTTTCGATCCCTTATCCTCTACAACCAATTTGATTCCATGGCTGACAACAACACTCTCACCAACACCACACGTTCCACTACCATTCCCATCTTTAAGGGGGAAGGCTACGGCCACAGCATCAGGATTAAAACTATCTTGAAATCTAAAGACCTTGGGATGTTGTATACCTTGGAGTCACTGTTATCAATCAAGGAAATCTAGATCGTATAGATATTAAGAAAAACGATGCTTTAGCCATGACTATCATACAACAGGGTGTGCATGATCACCTTTTCTCTCGCATAGCTACTGCAAACTCGGCTAAAGAAACTTGGGAAACCCTTCGAGTAGAGTTTCAAGGGGATTCTCAATTCAGTCGGTCAAGCTTCAAGGCTTACTATGTGAATTTTAGAATCTTAGCATGAAAGATTATGAGATGATTGGAGATTACTTCTCACGGTAATGGATAATGTAGGAAAAGGTGAGATCTGCCTGATTAAAAAATTGAAGAAAAAATTCTCAGAAGCTTATCATCGAAGTATGACTATGTCATACCTTCGATAGTGGCCGTTTATGATTTGGCAGAAGTTACTCCGGTGAAACTTATGGGATTGTTGCACTCCCAGGAAGAAAGACTGAATAATCGTATGTCTACTAACTGTTGGATTTTCACAAGTTAAACAGATCTATTTTATCCTTATAAAATAGAAGAACGCAGCGGAATATATAATTTTAAACTTGTTACAGTGAGCTAATATATATATAAAACATTTTTATATAAAATCAGTCAAAACCCATATGGATCGATATATGAAATCATGCTTACAAACAACCATAGAAGGTACGATGAACTACCTTCAATGATGAGGTCGGCGGGAGGTGAACGAGGATGGCAGCTCCTAAAGCAAGAAGCCTCAAGCTGGTCTACCTACGATCCACCAACAAGAACACCGGTTGTTAGGATTTTTCACTTATAGAACTCCCTTTTTCTTTCTCTAGACCGATCGAGAGAAAGAAGTTCTTCAGTCGTGTGTTTAGAGAGATCTGCAAGCAATCTTATATTCCATGTCCTTGGAAACATAAAATTCAGGAGAGAGAAAAATGGGTGGGGCCCAGCCCCTCAACCCATCCGCATTTCTCAGAACAACATCCGCATTAGTCAATGCGGATGAAGTTGTTCTCCCGCATTTGTAAATGGTCATCCGCATTAGTTAATGCGGATGTATGTTTCCATCAGCATTTCCAAAAATGCTCATCCGCATTTGTTCCAAAACAAATGCGGACAGGGATTGTTCATCCGCATTTGTAAATGCGGATGAGTAAACATCATCCGCATTTGTTGTGTAAAACGAATGCGGTTGTGTAAAACGAATGCGGATGAATTAATATTCCTCTCTCTTTGAAATAAATTATCCATATAATTTATATACTACACAAGTGTAAATGTTTGGAAACCCAATTTTCAAATATTCTAAGTGTTAATATTTATTTATATGATCATATCATAAAACAAATATCTTTGGTGTTTGTCTAGCTCGTTATTGGGTATGACCCGACTTGGATCATGACATACTAGCCACATCAATTCAATATGTATTTTGGGCAGATCATTTCCATCAATCTCCCACTTGCACAAGATACATAGAGGATTGATGCAAGTAGCAAATACCGCCTAACAACGGTTTACTACCCCTAATATGCATGACTCAGTGCCATTCAATAACATCATTCCTTTCAAGTCCCTTACTTGAACTGATTTAGGTGAATCCAATCATATATCCTTTTGTTTCAGATGTTATGTTAAATCCAAGGACACAGAATGATCATTCCATGTTGATTTAACTTTATCAGGCCTTAGACATCATACTCTCAACGAATAAGAGGAACAAATCCCATCTTGACTACATACGTTTCTCACAATCACCTTGTATCACACCTGAACATAGCCTTGTGTACTGTCCATTATTTCAGAACAGTGAAGAACTAGATCAAGGTATAATATTTGGTGAATATCAAAATCCAATATGTATCTCAGGTCAGAGGACACTATGATATTCGCCTTTACTCAAATTTGCTTATTATCAATTATAAAATTCCATGTAGTAACATTTGAGAGCGGGTCAGTCCAATATTTGTATCCCACAAATATCTATGAACCTTGGTAGCAACCTTTTGCTCTATATTCATACCTTATGAATATCTACCAATCCATGTTCACAATAGTCTTACATTCATATTTGTTCCCACAAATATAACCGACTACGGACATTTAGAATAATAAACATATTCATGGATGTAAACATGCTAAAATGGAACATAACTCAAATTGTCATAATTTATACAAAGAGTTAGTATTACATTTGTTCCAAAGTTAAAATACAAAACAGATCAAATCCAATCACTAGAATATCAAAGTCCTAAGGCACAAGTATGACTCTCATGCTTTGCCCTTTCAAGGAGCTTCGTGAGTGGATCCGTAATATTTTGATCTGTGTGAACTTTGCGAATACATATCTTTCCCTTTTCAACTTCATCCCTTATGTAGTTGAATCTCCGCTCAATGTGCCTAGTCTTTTGATGTGTACGGGGTTCCTTGATTTGAGCAATCGCACCCTCGTTATCACAAAAGATCTCTAGGGGGTCTTGAATGGTAAAGACTACCCCTAGATCGGCAATGAATTTCTTTAACCATGCAGCCTCTTGAGCTGCCAATGAAGCGGCGATGTATTCGGATTCTGTAGTGGACAATGCTACTACGTCCTGCTTCGAGCTCTTCCAGGACACTGCCCCTCCATTCATAATGAAGACATACCCCGATTGTGATCGAGAATCATCTCGATCAGTCTGGAAGCTCGCATCCGTGTAACCTTTTACAACGAGCTCCTCCTCACCAGATCCATATATTAGAAACATATCCTTAGTCCTCCTAAGGTATTTCAATATAATTTTAACAGCCATCCAATGGCTATTACCTAGATTCTGTTGATATCTACTTGTCATGCTTAATGCGCATGACACGTTCGGTCTAGTACATATCATTGCATACATGATGGATCCTATAGCAGATGCATATGGGATTTCCTTCATTCTTTCTTGCTCATCCTTTGAGTTCGGATTGAGATGTACTCAATATTGTCCCTCTTTGAATAGGTACCATACCTTTCTTAGAGTTTTCCATCTTGAACCTTTTCAAGATTTTATCAATGTATGCACTTTGGTTTAAACCTATCAACCGTCTTGATCTATCCCTATAGATCTTTATTCCCAAAATATAGGCGGCTTCACCAAGATCTTTTATGGAAAAGCAACTTCCAAGCCAGGCTTTAACACCTTCCATGGTTGGAACATCATTTCCAAATAGTAGTATGTCATCAACATACAATACTAAGAATGTGATAATGCTCCCACTAGCCTTTTTATACACACAATCTTCATCAGCGTTCTTGATAAATTCAAATTTCTTGATCTCTTCATCAAAACGTTGATTCCAACTTCTCGATGCTTGTTTCAATCCGTAGATTGATTTCTTTAACTTGCATACTTTATTAGGATGTTTTGGATCGACAAAACCATCAGCCTGAACCATATAGACAGTCTCTTCGAGATGTCCATTAAGGAAAGCGGTTTTGACATCCATTTGCCAAATCTCATAGTCATAATATGCAGCTATGGCAAATAATATCCTAATTGACTTTAGCATTGCCACAGAGAATGTTTCATCATAATCAACCCCTTGAGTTTGAGTGAAACCCTTTGCTACAAGTCTTGCTTTATAAGTATCCAAGTTTCCATGCATATCGGTTTTCTTCTTGAAAACCCACTTACATCCAACCAGTTTGGAGTTAAGTGGTGGTTCAACCAATTCCCATACTTGGTTGTCATACATGGATTGCATCTCAACGTTCATGGCTTCTATCCATTTGTCACAATCCGAATTGGACATTGCATCATGGTATGTAGTTGGTTCATCCGAGTCAACCACATAGCATCCATTCATGAAAAATCCATATCTTTCAGGTGGAATGCTAATTCTACCAGATTGCGAACGTTTTGTGTGTATTGATCAACCATTTGATCATTATCAACAACCTCTTGTTGATCGCTAATTTCAACCAAACGTGTATTGGCTTGTGGTTCTTGATCCTCATCAATTTCCACTGTTCTATACGTCGTTTCTTCCATAAGAAACTTAGTTTCCAAGAACTCAGCTTTTCGAGCAATAAATACCTTTTGCTCGGTTGGATCAAAGAAGTAATATCCCATACAGTCTTTGGGATATCCAACAAATATACACTTAATGGATCGACTTTCTAACTTGTTTTGGGTGTCTGCTTCACATAAGCTTCACAACCCCATACCTTTAAATATGATAGTGATGGAACTCTTCCATGCCATATTTCAAAAGGTGTCGTATCCACTTTCTTGGTTGGGGCCATATTCAACGCGGAGAGCAATGCGAAACCCCAAAATGATAGAGGTAGTGAGCTTTTAGCCATCATAGATCGAACCATATCCAATAAGGTTCGGTTTCTCCTTTCAGACACACCATTATGTTGCGGTGTTCCGGGTGGAGTAAGTTGTGAGACAATCCCACAACTCATAAGATGATCTTGAAAAGCATCACTCAGGTATTCACCTCCTCTATCTGAATAAGAACTTTGATTGTTTTATTGAGTTGATTTTCTACTTCATTCTTAAAGATTTTGAACATTTCAAAAGCTTCATGTTTGTGTGTCAACAAGTACACATAACCATAACGACTATAATCGTCGATAAGGTAATGAAGTATCTTCACCATTCCTTGTCATTGTCTTAAAAGGACCACATACATCCGAATGTATGATTCCTAATAAATCCTTTGCCCTTTCGTTAGTACCACTAAAGGGCAACTTGGTCATCTTTCCTTGTAAACAAGATTCACACTTATTAAATGAACCATTTTCATTTGTTTCCAAAAGACCATTCTTTTGAAGTGTTTGAATCCGATTCTTGTTTATATGCCCAAGACGACAATGCCAAAGATATAAATCACTTAAACCATTTTAAGTTTCTTGGTGCTTGTTTGGTATAACGAGTTATTAAAAGATGAGTTATCATGAACCAATTCATAGATACCATTATAAGGCATAGCCTCAAAATAAAATACATCATCCATAAAAACACAAATACCATTGTTTACAAACTTTAATACATAACCATATTGTTTTAAAAGGGAAACAGAAATTATGTTCCTAGTCAAACTAGGAGCATACAAGATGTTTTTCAAGACAACTTCCAAACCATTTGGAAGCTTCAAAACATAGTCTCCTTGGGCTTCAACATCAACTTTTGCTCCGTTGCCCATGTAGAGACTTGTGTCTCCCTTCTTGAAATGCTTATTTCTTTTGAACCCCTGCAACAAATTGCAAATATGAGTTCCACATCCGGTATCCAATACCCATGTGTTTGAAGAAATAACATTCAATTCAATATGAATCATGAAAGTTGTACCTGAGGTCTGCCCAGCATCCCTCTTGTTTCTCAACTCTTTGAGATAGGTTGGACAATTCCTTTCCAATGTCCTATCTCACCACACTCAAAGCATGGATCGTTCTCCGTTACCGTAGGCTTCTTAAGCTTTGGTTTTGGAGGTTCAGTTCTTGCCTTTCCCTTACCCTTTCCTTTGATGTATCCCTTTCCTTTAGCAACATTTGCCTTGGGATCGGGGTGTTGCCTTTTCTTATTGCCTCCTCATTGATCGTGAGGACGGGTAAAACCCTTTTACCCATCCCCGCCTCGGCCGTTTTGAGCATTGCGTGAAGCTCACCAATGCTCTTGTCCCACCGTTCATGTTATAATTCATGATGAACGTCTCAAACCTTTTAGTTAGGCCATTAAGGATCAAATCCGTGGCCAACTCTTTTGAGACGGGACAATTTAGCCTTTCAAGGCGATCAATGTGGCTCTTCATCTTAAGTACATAAGATGAAACCGATTGAGTTTCTTCCATGCGACATGCATGAAGCGCTCGAACCGTTTCGAAGCGTTCTACCCTTGCTTGTTGAAGGAACATTTCCTTCAACTGGGTAATCATGTCGTATGCCCCATGATGCTCTAAATCCTTTTGGAGCTCGGGAATCATAGTTCCCAACATGAGGAAAGAAACCTGCACAGAATCCTCAGTGTGCTTAACCCAATCGTTATAGGCCTCAACATCATCAACATTGGGTTCGTCAGGGAATGGGATTGTCTAGTACGTAAGATTTCTTTTCTTGCTTGAGAACTATTCTCAAGTTACGAAACCAATCCATAATGGTTAAGACGATCCCTTTCTAATATAGTTCTTAGTGATAGGTTATGGACGGTCGGGGTGGGAGCGTTGTTGTTGGCGGCCATTTCTACAAACAAAGTCCAATTTTAGTATTTCCGAAAATAAAACTTTAATTATTAATACCCTTTTCACGTCTCATAGACAATTAATAATTAAAATCTAGAATCCAACGTTACATTTAAATAATGGTTAGGTGACCTTTATCCCATCATTTAAATTAACAAGGTAGTCAACACTTGACAATTGCAACCCTTTGCAACTTCTAGTTTTATGGGATCGGTTAAACATCTTAATGTTTAGTTGGCATGTTTAATCCCATCAACACCATTGTACACCATGCTTCGGTGACCCTATTCACATGGTTTCCAACTCAAGTTGTCCTACTTACACACACGTGTGAGTTTACACATACAAGTGGTTAGGTGACCTTTATCCCACAAATATGTTAACCCCACCTCAAACACACAAGTTTCCTAAGAGTGGTTAGGTGACCTTTATCCCATAAATAGTTCCCAAGTGATTCGAGTGTTGTGTAAAAGGATGGTGTTAAACTTGTTTCAAAAGGGATTTTAGTTTTCATTAATTCTAGTTTTGAATACTATTTTGCACCTAACATTTGCATGCATTCAAATGTGTGGTACCAGTGTGAAACAATTTTCAAAGTTCTTTCAATAAAACCAATTTTATTGTGAACACATTAACTTTTAATAAACCCTTTTATTACCCATGTTAATGTTTTATAAGAACCAATTTTATGCTTGTGTTGATATTAAATTGTTTAAACATGCATATCCATATATCACAAAACAATAATAAAACAATCACACAAGCATCACATGAATCCATAACCGTAGCCATCTAAGCTTAACATCACTTGTTGACCGAAAAAAGTGAGTTAATAAAGTCGTTTCTAAGGGTGAAAATGACACAACATTTGTGCCGGTGAACTCCTACTTGATCCCGCATTTGTAAATGCTTCAAGTGTCCATCTTGTGTTGTGACTCTTCCAATCCATTTGGGTCTCCATTTAGGCTTTGACTTCAGCACCAAACTCCTTTAGGCCTTCATCTTCTCCTTTCGGTTAAAATCAAGAAAGATAGTCTTGTTGCATCTTCTTTTACAAAACATATCCTAAATACAATTTTTCTAGTAAAAGTAAAGTGCAACTAGCCTATTTATTTTACATACCAAATGAAAAAATAAATAAATTACATACCCAATAGGAAGAATAAACATGTTTAATTATTACAAACCATTTGAATAATTAAAACAAAACACAACACATTCATCCATAGGTCTCGGCTTTGGTTATGAAACAATTAAAATACATATCCACATATGTAAGCAAAATCCAAAAGCATCCCCTTGAACCATAGATTCTCGGCTGAAGCATAAACAGCTGAGAATCACGGTTTTGTTTCCAAAACAAAATCATCCAAATGATATAAATTTTCCAAGATTCCTATATGCATGTCTAAATAGATCTTGAAAAATAAGGGATACTAGGGCTGAAGCCTCTCGGCCTTTTGGTGAATCATCACCAAGAAACCGAATTTTCAGTCCAAATGAAGCATGTATCCATATAACCGGCTCTTGATGCCATTGTTGGGTTTTCACAAGTTAAACAGATCTATTTTATCCTTATAAAATAGAAGAACGCAGCGGAATATATAACTTTAAACTTGTTACAGTGAGCTAATATATATATAAAACATTTTTATATAAAATCAGTCAAAACCCATATGGATCGATATATGAAATCATGCTTACAAACAACCATAGAAGGTACGATGAACTACCTTCAATGATGAGGTCGGCGGGAGGTGAACGAGGATGGCAGCTCCTAAAGCAAGAAGCCTCAAGCTGGTCTACCTACGAGCCACCAACAAGAACACCAGTTGTTAGGATTTTTCACTTATAGAACTCCCTTTTTCTTTCTCTAGACCGATCGAGAGAAAGAAGTTCTTCAGTCGTGTGTTTAGAAAGATCTGCAAGCAATCTTATATTACATGTCCTTGGAAACATAAAGTTCAGAAGAGAGAAAAGTGGGTGGGGCCCAGCCCCTCAACCCATCCGCATTTCTCAGAACAACATCCGCATTAGTCAATGCGGATGAAGTTGTTCTCCCGCATTTGTAAATGGTCATCTGCATTAGTTAATGCGGATGTATGTTTCCATCAGCATTTCCAGAAATGCTCATCCGCATTTGTTCCAAAACAAATGCGGACAGGGATTGTTCATCCGCATTTGTAAATGCGGATGAGTAAACATCATCCGCATTTGTTCAACCACATCAAATGCGGTTGTGTAAAACGAATGCGGATGAATTAATATTCCTCTCTCTTTGAAATAAATTATCCATATAATTTATATACTACACAAGTGTAAATGTTTGGAAACCCAATTTCCAAATATTCTAAGTGTTAATATTTATTTATATGATCATATCATAAAACAAATATCTTTGGTGTTTGTCTAGCTCGTTATTGGGTATGACCCGACTTGGATCATGACATACTAGCCACATCAATTCAATATGTATTTTGGACAGATCATTTCCATCACTAACAAGGTAAATCAGACAACCAATCACTCGGATGAACATGCTCTCCCGATCATCCAAGACCAGGTCAAAAGCCCCTCAGGGTCGAGGTCGAGGTCATGGTCGAGGAAACTTTCAAGGAAGAGGAGCAGGTCGTGGCAGAAGTACGTTGGATCGAAGTAAGGTTCCCCATTGTTACATATGCAAGAAATATGGCCATGAAAAAAAATTGCTGGTATAATGAGGAGGCATAAGCACAAATTCATGTTGTGGATAATGAAAATCAAAATGAGGAACAGGAAAATGAAGATCAACATCTGCAGATGATGCTTGAAGACTCGGATGAAGATCACTTTCTCTTAATGGTTATCACCGAGAAAACAGGTAACCGGATTAATTTATGGTTCATTGAATCTGGCTGTTCCAACCATATGACAGGTATGAAGTCAAGCTTCGTAAACCTCGATGAATCATTCACGTTTGGAGTAAAGCTTGGTGATAAGAAAAGGCTTGCTGTTGAAGGAAAAGGGTCAGTCAAAATTCACACAGGCAACAATACACATAAACTCATCGAAATATGTATTATGCACCCAACCTTGAGTACAATCTACTTAGTGTTGGGTAGTTGATGAAGAAGGGGTATTCCATACTCTTTGAAGACGACTCATGCACCATTAAGGTTAAAGGATCAAAGGTTAACATCATGAAAGTCTCGGTGGCCTCCAACAACATGTTCATGGCAGATGCTACATGTCTCATGGCAACTCAAGATCAATCAAGTTTAAAACAACATGATGAAACTCTCATGTGGCACAACCAGTTTAGTCACTTACACATTGAGGGACTGAAACAACTTTATGATAAAGGTATTACACCAGTTTATGGTTTGCCAAATATTACACCTTCTGTTAGATGTGAAACTTTCATTATAGGGAGCAAACTCGAAAACCATTCCAGTCAACATCATGGCATGCAAAGACAAAATTGGGTCTCGTTCATACGAATTTGTAAGGAGCTATGCAAGTACCCAGTTTTGCCTCGAGTTTGTATTATCTACTCTTTACAGATGATCTTACTCGAATATGTTGGGTGTACTTCCTGACCCAAAAGAATGACACATTTTCAAAGTTCAAGTACTTTAAAACCATGATAAAAAAGAAGCCGATTGTTCAACTAAAGTTCGTTGATTAGATATAGGGGGTGAGTTCTGTTCTAAGGAATTCAACTCCTACTGTAATGATGATGGGATCAAAAGGAAACTAATAATTCCTTACACTCCATAACATAATGAAGTGGTTAAGAGAAAGAATCAAACTATAATGAACTTGGCTCAAAGAATGCTGTATGAAAAGGGACTTCCAATTCTGGGCAGAAGTATCTCAATTGCATGCACAGATAAGTACAAAGCCATTTGTTTCTCACATGAAAACATTCGGATGCGTTGCATATGGTTTAATTCCTTCATAATTACGAAGGAAATTAGATCATAGATCGGAACATAGCATCTGTAGTGGATACTCAACCTTGAGTAATGGGTATCGTCTATATAACCCGATTACAGAAAGGTTTAGTACCAAAAGAGATGTTGAATTTCTTGAAAATATAAAATGGGATTGGCACACTAATGTGACAAGTACAGGAGACAACTTTATCTATATTGATCCATTTCCTTGTGACAACTCATTGGATAGTACATCTAGTTGTACTTTATCTATATTAACCAACCAAGCATCCATTACTCCATAGTCAACCACGCCTACACCTATCACACAAAACCCATCCTCATCCACTCAATTAAACCCCTCTTTACCCACTGTAGAAAACCATACTGTAACTCGTAGACCCATTCGACCTCTGACATGGATGACGATTATTGTAGTGGAGAAGTTCTTTCTGAAGATGAAACCGACTTCACCTCCTGCCACATTGCCTTAAACATTTTTGATCCTTTAACTAACTCTAAAGCATCTCAGGAAGATAAATGGACCAGTGCCATGCAAGGTGAACTCCAAGCTATAGAGAAAATTGGTACGTGTGAACTTGTTGATTTGCCACCTGAAAGGAAAACTGCGGGTGTTAAGTGGTAGTACAAAGGTGCAGATGGTTAAGTTCTTAGGCACAAGGCTCGATTTGTGGCCAAAGGTTATTCACAACAGCATGGCATAGATTATCATGAAACCTTTTCCCCTGTAGCTCAAGTTGAAACTATTAGGTTGATAATTGCTATTGCTGCCCATATGGGTTGGAGTCTTTATCAACTTGATGTAAATACTGCTTTCTATAATGGTGAATTGACAGAAGAAATTTACATGGATCAACCTAAAGGGTTTATCTTTAAAGATTATCCAAACAAGGTGTACAAGCTCAATAAGGCCCTGTATGGTCTCAAACAAGCACCCAGGGCTTGATATTCTAAGATAGATGGATACTTTGCCAGGTTCAATTATGTGAAAAGTAGAAATGAGCCAACTCTCTATACCAAGAAGACTGCATCATGTAATATCATTTACATTTGTTTATATGTTGATGATATTATCTATACTTCATCTAGTAATGAGCTCATGGAGGAATTCAAGCAATGAATGCAGAACACCTTTGAAATGGCCGACTTGGGATTACTCAAGTTATTTTTGGGACTTGAAGTAAAGCAAACAAGTCGAGGTATCTTTCTACATCAGAGAAAGTGTGCTCATAATCTGTTGACTAAATTTGATGTACCTAACAACAAGGAAGAAATTTCACCTATGAATTGCAATGAAAAATTAAGTTCACAGGATGGTGCAGTAAAGGCCAATGAGGAAGTCTTTAGGAGTTTGGTTGGAGGTCTCATCTACCTAACTCGTACTAGACCTGATCTAGCTTATGCAGTTAGTGTAGGTTCAAGATTCATGCAAAGTCCCTCCAAGATTCATATAGGTTCAACTTAAAGAATACTCAAATATGTTGCTGGCACTGTAGATTTCGGGTTGTGGTATACTAAGTCAGATCACATTATCTTGAGAGGTTATAGTGATAGTGACTGGGCAAGCAGTATTGATGATCGAAAAAGTCTTTCTGCCTATGTATTCTCGCTAGGAAGTGCTGCTGTTTCATGGAGTTCACAAAAGAAGCATACGGTTGCATTGTCCAGTACTGAGGCCGAATACATTGCAGCCGTAGGAGCTACTTGTCAAGTTGTATGGTTGCGTAGAGTGCTTAAAGACTTGGGTTTAGACCAAGAATGTCCAACTATGATCTATTGTGATAATAAATCCACTATCAGCCGATCAAAAAATCCAATACATCATAGCAGATCAGAACATATTAAGCTGCACTATCATTTTCTGAGAGAGATGGTTGATGAGAAACAAGTTCAGCTGGAGTTTTGTCGAACACATGAGCAGTCTGCAGATGTGCTTACAAAGTCACTAACTCGAGAAAAATTTAGCTACTTCGAGAGTCAACTAGGAATAATACAGTTGGAATCAAGCGGGTGTGACGATGAATGATTCAAACTGGTGCTGATGTGGAAGCTCAAGTCGTGCATGGAAGCTGCTGAATAAGTCTTTATCACGTGCCCTTTGTTTTGGTTGGTAGTAGCTGAATAGCCGGTAAATAGGTTTCCCCTTATGACCGTTAGTTAGTTCCATATTTTATGCATTTCTTTTCCTTTTTAAAGCATTGTAACATACAGCTTTATGCACCAGAAAAATCATCGAGTAATTGAATCATCTTGAGCTTTCATTCTCTTTTGTGTTTCTGATTATACCAACATCTAAGTTAGGTGTTTCGAAAAGTATTTGCGTGAGATGGAAAACAGAAGCTAAACACTTAAAAGTACTAAACCTATCCTCCAATCAAAGGATGTTATCTCATTTGAACTCTAAACTATAAAAAAAGATCTCGTGTAACACAAATTTACCCAAAAGCAAAAATTAACATGTTTATGAAAAAATTGATCGAGTCCTAGCACCCGTTGTTGTGGCAGTGTAGCCACTCTCCAAACCAAAACCCACCAACCATCACCTTTACGTAAACGTGCGTAAATAATAATAATAATAATAATAATAAAAGCTTTTTTCCCGGAAGAACGACTTCAACGGGATCACATTGGCGGATATCATCCGTAAATCATAATATTCCCAATTGAACACATCTTGTGGTCTCCCCCGACGTCTCCGACCGATCGAAAGTTTACACGGTGAAATTCATCAACAATGGCGATGCAAACCGGAGTTAGCACCTCCAAAGTTCTCATCCTCGTCGGAGCAGGTTTTTTTTTTTTTTTTTTTTTTTTTTTTTTTTTTTTTTTTTTTTTTTGCATTTTGTTAGCTAAATTATTCTACCAATCCTAGAACTCCAAACTCTTATGCTTATTGTAGATTCATCTTTGTTAAATGTTTAACAATGTTATAGTTCCAATTGGTAGTGACTTCCGTTAACAGTTGTTGAAGATTTAGGGTTTATCCTTGTTAGAATTTATGTTTAATAAGAATTATGATTGAAATTTAGGGTTTGTTGCTTCTGGTGGTGGTTGTAGAGAAATTGTGTAGATAGATATTGTATAGTAGCTGAACTAGTTGGCGAATAAGTCTGCTGAAACAGAGGTGATGAGTATAACGATTAACAACATCTAGAATTCTAAACTTGTTTGTTGCATTAGCTTTATGTTCTGTTTGATCTGTCTATGGTATATTAGTATGTAATGTTGAAAACTTGAAGCTAGGGTTTTAGCGGCTTAGATTGAAAGCAAGCGTGTAATAAGTTTGTGATGTTCTTTTCTTTGGTTTACATGATTATGTTAAACGCTGTAAGGTAATTTCGTCGTGGCTGTGGTAACAGTTTTTGCCTGATTTAGTTATCTATTCCTTATGTTCTTTCTGTTCAATGGTAATTCGGGAAAGCTGGTATGATGAGCATCAAAAGTGGGCTGCTTGATTTAACATATCATACAGAGGCTATTGCAGTATTGTTTGTAGCTATGTTGCCAAGTTTGGGACCTTGTATCTGTCATCTGAAGACATTAATGTATTGTATTTTCTCTTGCTGATTAGGTCTGACTAGTTCTGTTATCTTGAGGAGTGGAAAGCTCTCAGATATATTATCAGAACTCCAGGAGTTAATGACGGGTGTTAACGAAATTGAAATGCAACCTGGGAAGTATGATAGTGCCGCTCTTGCAGCACAGGTATTTGAAAAACTACTTAAAGAATTATGACTGCATGTGCTATATGCCTATATTCTTGTTGGTATATTGTACTTACTGCTTATAAAGTATAATAGCAAATGTTAGACATTGTTTTCAAATGAGGGCGGGCCTTGGAGCAACTAGTAAGGTTGCAATGTTGTGACCTTGGGTCAAGCTGTGGGAAATAGCTACCTGCACAAAGTGTAGGGTAAGGGTCGCCAGAGATCCAGGCCCTCCCTGGACCTTCCGCAAAGCGGGAGCTAAGTCAGGCACAGGGTACGCCCTAGAAATTGTTTACAAATACTCACTGGAACAAACGATACTTTGTTTGGGGGTAGCATTTTTTCATATGATGTCAAGGACACATGATTCATGCATATTATTTTATTATTGTGTGCTTACTTTTTTCTCACTTCATTCCCAACCATTCTTCAGATTCGACAATTGGCACAAGATATCCGGGAATTGTCCCTATCCAAGCCTGTTACCATTTTCAATGGAAATTCTAGTTCAAGTGGTAAGGCACTTCAACTCATTTTATACATCTTTGAACTTATTACTCATGCTTTATTTAGTTTATTTAGGATGTTCTTGATAGATATTTATAACGTTACTTTATGATATTAATCCATGTTGAGGTATAAATCATCATAAATCATCCATGTTGAGGTATAAATCATCATGTATTACTTACTTTTTTAGAGGAACAAATAACAGCGTAAGCCCAAATTTGTATTTTTAACTTTTACGCTCCAAGATTCTCATTCTTAGTATACTACCCTTTCTATGTGTTTATATGTGCATATATCATCCAAGTGTCTGCCTTCATGTTACGATCAGCTTGTGTGTTCACAGTGAGTCTTGCTACCATTTTATATAACTTAAATTTCACCTTCAATCAAACATTTATCTCATACAAGGTGTGATGAAGATAATAACACCTAATGTGAACAAAACAACATAATCTCATGCATGTTTTTTTACTTGATATATGTTTAAAACCAAGATCCATAACTTTTACATGTAACATGCCAATATGTGAAATGTAAAACTGCCATTTGCTTCAATTATACTGTTCTTGGTTTAACCGCAATGTCCCTTACTGATTATGTGGATTTTGAGCTCAATTCCCATATGCTTAGAAATTAATTTTTTCCCGTAAATGTGGCACACAGGGGGCTACTCATCTTACTTGATGCCAGCTGCAGCACTAGGAGCAATGGGATATTGCTATATGTGGTGGAAGGTAAGATCAATACTGCTTATGAAAGTCAACAAATCGTTTGACTGGATGTATTTTCGTTTAATCACAGTGATGCATGTTTTGTTGCGGTTAATTTCAATTTTTGTTTATTATTTTCAGGGCTTGTCTTTCTCTGATGTTATGTTTGTAACTAAGCACAATATGGCAAATGCTGTATCAACAGTCTCAAAACAATTAGAGAATGTATCTGAGGCATTAGCTGTGAGTAGTACTTTGTTTATGGATTGTTGCTTTTTTTCTTTAGTTAATTTCTTGCTTGTTAGTATTTGTCGATAACTTTTGTTTCTGATTGCATCTGTAGTCTACGAAGAGACATCTATCAAAAAGACTAGAAAACCTGGACTGGAAATTAGATGAGCAGAAGGAAATAACTAAACTGATTGCAGATGATGTAAGATAGTTCTTTCTATTTTAGATGTTCATCATATTTGTCCGTCTTGAAAAACGTTCCTTTTTAAACATAAGCTAAGAATCTCTCTTCTAGATAAGTTGTCATTTTTAAAGAATATATATTATCCATGTGTTAGGGATAAAAAAAGTACAGAACCCAACCCAAGTTGACCCATTTATAAGCAAATGGATTGAGAGTGCCATCTGTTCACTAATATGAGTTTTATGCAGGTAAATGATGTGAAGTCCAATCTTAATCAGATTGGTTATGACATCGATATGATCCATCAAATGATGGCCGGATTGGTAAGTTTTCTCATTGTTGTTTTTTTTTTAAATTAACAAATCTGAAACTTTGCTCCTTTGTTCTCTATTGCTGAACAGGAAGGAAAGCTTGACCTTATTGAAGGAAAGCAGGTGAGAATTTTTTCAATCCAGATTCTGTTTATTTCTGTTGTATTTATTTCGTGAAAGATTTATTACTGTACTTGATTTTTACCCAACAGGATATGACCAATTCAGGTCTCTACTATTTAATGCAAGTAGCTGGAGGGATTAAAGATGGGATAAATGCTAAGCTTTTCAAGGTGAGACCGTGAGAAATTATAATTTCTCTTATTTGGTATAAACTCGCTTACACAACACAGTTATTTCGGTTGCCCCCAAGAATATTTCAATTTTTTCTCTATTGTAGAAAGTTTACTTGCTTATAAGTTTGTCCATTATTATTAAACAAACAAACAAACATACCCAGTAGATCCCACACATAGTCAAACTATTTGTAGGATTTGAGGAGGGTAGGGTGGGATTTTACATGTTTTTTTATAAATATTTTGTCTATTTATTTGGGATTTCACTTGTCTTTTTAATTATCTCGTTATCTGGTTTGGAAGCCTGTTGACGACTATGAGTTATATTAGAAGACTTTTTGGGAGCTTGATGCAAAACTAATCAAGCATTCTTTTTAATGGGTTGACTTGGAATCTTAAAATGTTCAAATGGATTGGTGAAACAAAAAGGTTAGCTACAATGGGAATGGGTATAACAGATGGAAAGTTATCCAAAGTTGAGTTTTGTTGCAACTTTCTAAGACGTTTTATTAAAAAATATGGATTTTTACTATTATAATCATAATTAACTGTTTGTTTTTAAGAATTAGCCAAAAAAGTGTGTGTGTCTACGCATCCTTGCCCAGCTGGACTGCTTAGACCTGTTACCCAAACGGCCGATCAACCCATGTTGCCATCTCTATTTTCTTGGCATATCTCTAAAGCTTCCTGGTTTTTGTCACTTGTGTATATTTTTTGAACATCAGTTGTTTCCTAAGTCCTAACACCACCTGACCTTGCACTTGCATGGATTTGAACCCACACCACTTTCGTGGAGGGAAATCACTGATGCCACTAGGTTACAAGGCCATGGGCCTTGCATATTATTACCTGAACATGTTTGGGCCAAATGGTATATTTAATTACTATGTGAATCATGCAAGATCTGAGACATGCATTGGTTTCTTGCTGATAAATAAATTGATCTCATATGACATGTTTCAACGTGCAATAGGATATTGAAGCTAAGGTAGGAGAACATTCAAAAATTACATTCGAGGAGTCTTCTTTAAAGGTTTGTGACATCTTCGAACATTTACCCTTCTCATGTTAATCATACATACTATTGACGTTCTGCACTTGAATCGTTCAGGGCCTTCAGTTTCTTACAGATACTAATGAACCGGGCCCAAAAGAGAAACCACTGTTGACCAAAATTAGCACCAAGGTAAACAAAGATCAAGATAACACTAAATCAAGATTTAGCAGGCCATACCCGGTGGGCTTGTCATTTGCCAAAGATGTATGATTGGTTGAAAAATGTAAGTACCACTATTCTTTCATCTATCTTTTATGGCTTGTGGACGCACTTTGTTCTTATGATGGTTTGACAATGAACCGAAGGTGGTTTGTCTCCAGTATGTGGTTGACAAGTCATAAACTCAGACTATCTAAAACGTGGAAGGTGCGTGCCATATGTATACATATTAATTGCTATTTGTCATGTATAACGGTATATGAACTGAAATATGTACAATAATACAAATTAAGAGTTAGATTGTACATGTTTGAATTTTCGCTTCTGCGATTGATTCCATTTATAAAGTTCTGTCCTGCTAGAACATATATACCCTGACTTAGGTGCACTTGTCTCAGTTTCTAAGAACAAGGGAGTGTTTCATCTTAACTTTTTTAACCACCACTAAACATTGTTTCATAACCAACTTTTGATTAGTCAAGCTTGTTGACTGTTTAAATTGGTCAACTGTTGTTTTTGAAATATATATCCAAATCTTGTTTGATATTCCAGTCTTACAAAGGCAATATGTAGAATGTATCAATAACATAGTCTTAACGATTACAAGTGTACAAAATAATGAAACAAATCTAATTAACTTGTCATCTAATTACAACCAGAAAACAGTAAGCTATCAAAATTACTTCACTGCGCCAAACAGACCGTACCCTGGTAGCGGTGATGGCTGTCGATTTGTTGGGAAGGAGAACAGAAGGAACACACAAAGCGAAGGAATCGATCGGAGAAAGGGGGAGAAGATAAACAATTCTCTCCTTATCTCCAAAGGGAACCCAAATAAATAGCTGTCCTAGCTTGTATAGAATGCAATAAAATTTATACTTGACTATTTATTTTCAACTAGTATTAAGGCGCTCGTTTTGTGACGGATGGCGTAAAACCATGTCAAGTAGCATTAATTTTACATCATCATCAACGACCACTAACACCGGAAAAATTCGTATTAAAAAAGAAATAAAAACGGGAAAATTAATACCAAACGGAAAGTAGATGTAAAAGCATTGAACATTGCATGTGAAACGTACAACATTAAAAATAACAACTAAGTCGATCTAAGATTCGCACGTTGTGACGGGGCTGTTAAACGAGAAAAAATATGCGTAAAAACGTTGAATCATGCACATGCACACGTTGTGACGGGTTGGGATTAAAAGTAAGAAAATAAAAAAAAAAAATCAAAAGTGGATACAAACCGTTAAAGGTTAGATACAACCCATAATGCACAAATAAGTTGATAATTAATAATATATAGAGTATGTCTTTTAATAATAAAGTACTATGTAAAATGTATTAATAATATAATGTACAACAACAGTACATCATCTAATTACCTTGTCACTAAGCTTAACAAATTAGAAACAAATCTTCTTTCTCTAAGTCCATCAGGGTCTTCTTACCATGATCATATACAGATTTACGATCTGAAACTATAAATCACACACGGTTCAACAATTACTAAGTGAACACACAGATGGTTTAATAGTCAATCTTATCTTATAGTATGAAAGGAGGCGATTTTATTAATGTGACAACTTCAACTCTTAAAGGGTAGTGAGGGATTCCATCGACTATAAACCGAGACATGAAGTACATTGACCCAACCTTCTTAAGTGGTACAAGTTATGAATTGCTATGTAAATTACACACACGTGTCCTTTATAATGAAAGTGACACCTTTATGGGTGATATGTCCACGTCCTTTATTTGTCAATTTTAATTTTTCTAAGAAGTGACACAAATCTAGTTTTTTTTTAAAAAGTGACACGGTTATTTGTATAGTGGATTATGAAAAGTCTGCTATCTTAACAAGCGGACTTTGGTTTTTTTAAAATTGATCCAATTTGGGTGACTAGCGGGCTTTAAATATGACGTCTTTTGGGTCACCAAGCTACAATACAATTAACAAAATCAGAGTCCGCGCACTAGCGCTATAAACCACTTTAAAACCATTTAGTTCTAAACAAGAAACCACCGCACAAACTTTAACCCTTCGTAAATTCAAAAATTCTTTTTTTAATTAAGTTGTGTCTATGTATGTATGTATCTATTTATATAAAGTATATTGATTAAAATAATAAAAAAACACTACTCATGAGCCACAAGCTTTAATAAGTATTATAATTGGTGTATTACCGTTTAGCCAAAATTCTATTTTGAGTTAATATTGATACGGTTAGCAAATCCATATGTTGACTCCACTGGATTGCAACTCGCCAAGCATTTCACGTAGCAAATTAACCAGCTTAATTTCATGTTTTTTACTTTTAATCATTCCTATTTCTAACTTTAATTATATTTATTCATAAAATCTTTTGTTAATCAAGTTCATGTCTTTTTATTTCTTGGATTACAAGAAACAGGTGACATATGGCAGCGATAATGCTAGAAAACAAGCAACTCAACTGGATATTGACAAGTTTAAATCAACACTTTCTGAAGTGGATACTCCAATAGACCTAACATTGTCACCATTTGTTCTTATCTATCTTGATAACAAACAAAAATAGCATTATAATCAATTGGTCATATATAGATCATACTCAGTTACTCACATGTCACATCATAGTGGTGACTGGTGAAATGAGCATCTAACAAGTAACAATCAAATGTTACATTAGAAGCGGTTAAAAATGACAAAAAAATTATTTATATAAAACTATATATTATAATTTTAAGTAAATTCATTATATAAGGTCGAATGCATTACAATCTACAACTTACAAGTACACCAGGAGAATTGTTATAATTTTATTAATTGATCCATTTGACCGTCTTAATTACAACAATACAACCCACTATCTCATATCATAACTTCACCCTAATTTTGACCGTTTTTAAAATAGGAGTATAGAACATAAACTAAAACAACCCACGAGTAAATAATTAACAGATGAAATTTACTTACTTTGTTATTAAAAGTTTATCCAAAAATTAACCAAACAATTTGCCATATGATGTGTATGATTTGTTCTTCATACTCAACAATACAACATCCTCAATCAAGTGTACTATACTAGTATGTTTATTATGAAAGTTAAATATGAGAACGAAACAACTCAATTAACTTGTGCAAAGTTAAACTGCAAGTATATATACAAAACAACGGCTTCAAAACAATCCCATATATTCACGTACACAGTTTACGCTTTCATCTATATATCGATCTATCATATCATCAGAAGCTTTCTTTTAATGTTTTGATCATTATGAAATGTTGCAGATATACATTACTTCCACTCATTAATGGCTATACTATACCACTTCACCATCCATGCATGCATACCTATGTATATGTCATACATATAGAGATATATACATAATACATATATGATATACATACACACACCTGTGTGTATACAATTAAGCTATATATATACCACCATCATCTACAACGACACGTTATCTGCCAGATGTTGATAGTGGATGCATGTGTGCCATTTGTGCCAACATAGAACTCTCCGTCAAAAGTCAAACCCTAATTCCTGCACTCAAGATCACTGTTTCTGAAGCTTCCATTAATGGCGTCTTCAATGCCATTTTGGCTTTTTTACACACCAAATCGGTATAAATCAATGGATCCAATCAACAAGATTCAAAAAAGCTTCGATCTTGGATCACAATGGCGTCATCCAAAGGCTTTCTGCGGGTGTTCTTCACTCTTCTGTTTGCAGCTGTTCTTGTTTCTTCAGATACCCTGAATAAAGAAACTGATAATCTTGATACCTCTAAAAGTATGTTTTTCAATTTATGTAATTATATCCGTTCACTAAAAAGTAAATGGAAATCTTTTGATTGGATTAATGAAAATGTGTTTATTTTGTTGCTTAATGTGTTTGTGGATGTTTGCAGAGAGTGGTGAAGCTATGAAAGCAAAGCAAATAGGTGTTGCAGGGTTTGGTGCAGGGTGGGGGGTGGGTAGGGGAGGGGGGATGGGGAACAGGGGTAGGGGTGCAGGTGGCGGATACGGTGGCGGTCCGGGAGGCGGTGGCGGTGAGGGTGGCGGATGGGGCGGCATAGGCCCGGGTGGCGGTGCAGGCGGTGGTGGTGTTAGTGGTGGTGGATGGGGTGGTGGTGGTAGTCCTGGGTGGCTTGGGCGTGGTGGGGTGGGCATCCCTGGATGGACCCCTGGCATCGGTGGCGGTGTTCCTGGCGGTGGCGGTGGCGGTGTTCCGGGGTGGGGCGGCGGCGGCGGCCCCGGGATGGGTGGTGGTGGTGGTATCCCTGGGATGGGGGGTGGTGGTGGTGGTGGTGTGGTGGAGAAGAAGCAAAAAGCTGAGGGTGGACATGAGTGAGGATATTAGTTAAGATGTGCATGCATGTGAAATAAAAAGGAAGTGAGAGTATGTAGTAATTATGGTGGTGTTGATGTAATATGGTATTGTGATACATGTTTGTCTTTCTATGTTTGTAAGATGAAGTATGTGTTGTTATCATATCACTACCTGAATGGAAGTTAAAAAGTTTGTATTGTTGTAAGAAATTGATTATATAAGTTGCTTTATTTTGTTTAAGATTTTAAAATAATAGTTTATAGGTATCAACAAATTCCTAAATTACTTTTCTTTTAACTACCAAATAGCTGGCTGAGTTAAAACATAAATTTACACAATAGAGTCCAATCTAAATTCCTAACCTTTCCTTTGGTTTTCAACTAAAGGTAGGCAAGGATTTTGACGTCACTTATATAATCTCGAATGCCCTTTTTCTCTTTTTCTTTTCTTTTTCAAATCCTCTCATTTAATTCCATCATTGCAAATGCACCCAAAGAAGGTTAGGAAAATGGCATCAATTAGACTTTTGAGACCACTCGACTCTGGGACACAACTAATGTGATGAAAAGGGATTCTATGAGCGATATCAACCCATATGAGCGATATCACAGTTGATCAAAAGGCAAGCATTTTAATCCAAATGAAAATTGAGTC
This sequence comes from Flaveria sonorensis, assembly GCA_025506505.1. NCBI lineage: Eukaryota > Viridiplantae > Streptophyta > Magnoliopsida > Asterales > Asteraceae > Flaveria > Flaveria sonorensis. Next base: position 11,856,761 of record CM046433.1, on the reverse strand, counting down.
CCAACCCATATGAGCGATATCACGGTTGATCAAAATATGATCCGCGTTCTCCTCATGCAACCTACAAGTAGAAAAAGTAGTTTCATTTACAATGCTACGCTTCACAAGAGAGGCTTCTGGCTTTGGACGGGATTCGTCAAAAAACGGCCCTCCAAGCAAACACACTCACAATCCTTAGTGCCTCCAGCATCGTTGTTAGACAAAAAAAGATAAAAATAAAATCTAGATCTCTCATACATCATCCTAATATTCGAATATGAGTAAATTAGGTATCTACCGCATCTCTGCCATGAAACATCCCTCACAATCCTTAGTGCTTCCAGCACCACTGTTGATTACAAGGTTCCTAAACATTGAAGGTGGTTGTATAGTCTCCGCTTCCTATACATTGTTGGTGGTTGTTCAGTCTTCACTTCTCTTTCTGTTGCCATCGTTTGGTTCATGAATCTAAGGCTCTTCTTCTCTCTCTTAATTTTTCTTTGTTTCCGATCACGTGAAGTGGTGGCAAACCAATCAGAATACCACTCGGACACATGGACCACTTGGATGCCAACACTGTTCATACCGATATCAAGTTATATTCAACATGTATTACACGAGTTGAATATTAATCAAGATATCAAATATTTATTAATAAAAAATTAAAAACCGTTAAACATAATTTGAGATAAGATATAATTGGAATTATATACAAGTAAGTACTCTAATTATTAGCATAACATTTTTATTATTTTAAAACTTTCATGTTTTTTTCAACATTTCGTTCTAAAAAAATACTATTTCTAATTTTGAAAACATGTCATTTTCTAATAAAAACCCGTTTGTCTAAGAACTATCGTTTTTAATTATTTTTGTTTTTTAAGTAGTTTTTCATCTCAAATAGAAAATTTTTTGACTTTTTCTATAAAAGTTCTTGTTTAAGATTTCAGTTTTAATTATTTCTTATTTTCTACTTTAATTCTCGTTTTTGTAAAAGTTTAACAGAATGTTTTAAAATATTTCATATTTAATATATCTGTTATTTTAGAAAAATGCAGTCTTTTAAAAAACTATTTTTTAAAAAACATATTCTTTAATAAAAAGATGTAAACTTTAATTGAATGAAAAATATGTTTTTTTTATCTTGATTTTTTTAGAAATGTGTGTGTGATGTGGGGATTAATTATTTTGACTTTTTAAAAATAGATGTAACCTAAGAATGTGTCACATCGCAAAACATGGCTTAGAGAGTGTCATATGACAAAATTTATATATCTTTAAAATATATAAATCACAAAACAGGTTATCTAAAATTTTCCCATCTTGTATATAATATACTTAAAATTAAAATAAACAGAAAGTCAGAAACAATTATATTACTCGATAAAAGAAGTTTTCAATATAAGGTCGCAATTTTTTAGTGTGTTGCACGACCTGGGAAAGAAACACCCTATAGAATATTCTCTATCTTCAGGATCTTATTTCCGGGGTATTCCCATTCTGAATCAACTGGTTTTTCTGAGCCCTTCACTAGAGTTTCAAAAAATGACAAATCATACTGGTTGAGTTGGAGATATCCAGATTGTTGCCTGTTGGTTTTACTGTTTGAGGTTTTAGTAGTTCGGTTTTGTTGGTTCGAAAGAATATAGAAAAAATATATAATCTCAAAGCGTTATATAATAGTTACTAGACTAGAATTTCGTGTATCAGATGCGGTATGTCAGGTAAATATTAAATTCAATGACAAAGCTTGAAATAGTATATTATAGAAGGCGGAGGGTGAAAGTAAATTTTTTTAAGAGTAACTAACTTAATATATATAAAAATTATCTAAACTACTATACCAAAAAATGAAACTACTGTGCCCCTGATTAAATGGTCATTACTGAAGGTTTAGAAATCATCAAACGATTTTAACTAATAAAATAATTATATATATCATTTGTTTAAACTTTCATTATTAAAAAATTCACATTTTAAACACATCATTTTTAACAATACTATTTTTGAAAAATGTCACTTTTTATAAAACTTTATTAATAAAAAGACTGCTTTTTAAAAATGTTTTGCTTTTTTAAGAAAGCTTGTTGTTTAGAAAAAGATTAAACTTACAAAATCGTTTGAACCGAAGCAAATTCGATGTTTCAGGTCCAAACGATTTGTTTCATAGTTTGGTTCAATTTGAAACTTAGAATTAACCGTTAGTATAGACTGAATGGACAATTTAACCTTACTTATTCATGTTACTTTTTCAATTTAAGTATATGTATTATATATGTGTTAGGGATCCGGGTGTAGATGGACACACAAACACAATCAAACCACGAGAGAAAATAATAACAAAAATGAACACGCGAGATTTAACGTGGTTCGATCGATGTGACCTACGTCCACGGGCTGCAACCAGGATAATACTTTTATTGCTTTCTGCCTCACTCGTGAGAAATTACAAGTACAATGATACAATATAAATAGAGAAAATTAGGGTTTATAACTTAATCCTTAAGAAAACCTTAATAGGCTAAAATTAAATAAAAACGGACCAGGTCTTTAATTTAATTAATCTCCCACTTGGAGGCTTGATCATCTTTAAACTACCTTCCGATGTGAACACTTGTACCTCTTGTAATCTTCCTTGTCTTCATGGTTGTAGCGGCATTCTCATCAGTTAACCTAAAGGCCCGTTGAAGCTCCCTCTAGCTTCAACATATCAGTCACGGCTGTATCTGCCCCTGACCTGTTCCCCGTCCCTACCGGCTCCCACTGAAACAAACTGTCAGATACTGGAACACCCTGAGAACAAACACTCTCCATATTCAGCAAGTAATCATCTGGAGAGATTTTATTAGATGGAATATTAGTTCTTTTAACCCACTGTCGTCTAGAAATTATAACTGAAGCACAACTTGTGCTCCCGCTGCCATAAAATCCTTTAACTAGTTTTCTTGAACCCTTTCATGCACATTCACTTTGAATCTTTCCTGTGACTCTAGGTTTCTTACTTGTAAAGCAAACCTTCTTCTGACCACGAGATTCTGTGAACTAGATTTTAGTCTTCTTCTGAACTGGAACGTCACTTCCTACAGACGGTAAACTGACCATATACAATGAACTCATTTTCTTTCCACGAGCAATGACAAGATTTCCTTTAACAACTTTCCACTGCTTATTCCCGAACTTAACCTCATGTCCCCGTTCATCCAATTGACAGACAGAAATCAACTGTTTCTTCAAATCAGGAATCACCCTGACATCTTTCAAAATCCATGAACCAGCTGAAGTAACTAAATCCATGTCACCCATGCCCGTAACATCAAGAACATCATTGTTTGCCAGTCTTACCTTACCAAAATCACCTTCTTTTAGATTCTGTAATGCTTCGCTGCTGTGGGTAGCATGAAACGAAGCTCCAGAATCCATGACCCAGGAATCCACACTGCTCTCCATGCTGCAAATTAAAGCATCATCGTCTGAGTAGTCTGCTGCAGTGTTAACTTCTTTTTGATTATTTGGACACTGATTCCTGAAGTGTCCTACCTGTTTACAGTTCTAACAAGTCACATCATTTCGAGCCCTAAACCGACTCCTTTTTTTGTTCTTGCTTCGACTACCTCTGTTATTCTTTCTTTCTCTGCTAACATTCAGTAATTCACTTGATGTTTCACCTGAATTTCTTCGTCTGGTGTCTTCGCCCATAATAATATCCCGAACACAATTTAAAGTGAACGCGCTGGTGGAACTAGTAATCGTTGTTACAGTACCAGCCCAGCTATCAGGCAATGATGATAACAGTAGTAGAGCCTGAACCGCATCCTCAAATTTGATGCCAACTGACCCAAGCCTTGACAAAATCGAGTTCAAGTTGTTGATGTGCATTAAAATTGAACTTCCCTCTTTCATCTTTCTATTAATCAACTCTCTAATCAATAAAACTTTATTTGGAAGGCTTCTCATATATATTAGCTAAAACATCCATGATACCTTTTGCTATATTTTCCTTTAGAATGTTGAACGCAACATCCTTTGTCAGCGACAACCTAATAACCGCCTTGGTCCTTTTATCCAAAATTTCCCATTTAGCTGGTTTCATATTTTCTGGTTTCTCACCCAAAACAACATCCAAGTCTTTCTGAACAAGCAAATCCTCCATTTGTATTTTCCACCAACCAAAGTTTTTTCTATTAAACTTCTCAATCTGAAGTTTTCCACTCTCTGCCATTATCCCAGACCACAAATGCTTAACAATCAAGCCGATACTGAGAATAGCGACAAACACAACAGTGGCCGGCTACCTGAACTTGAGTGTTGTTTTATTGACCACTATTCTATGAAAACCAGTTCCAAAAACCAAAAGCAAACGAGTTTGATAATGCACCTAAGTTTTGAAATGCAGCACACATTCAAACTACCCAGTAAGTTTGACAGGAAACCCTAATTTGATAGAATAGGGTGGCGGCAGGAAACCCTAATTCAACAGAACAGAGTGGCGACCACAGAGTTGCGGCAACGGAGTAGCGGCGGCGGCAGAATGGCGGCGGCAGGGATGCCGATTCTTGAAACCCTATATCGCTACTTCTCTCGCGATTCGTGTTTCTTGCATGTGTAACGAACCAAAGCTCTGATAGCATTTGTTAGGGATCCGAATGTAGATCGACACACAAACACAATCAAACTGCGAGAGAAAAAAATAACAAAAATGAACACGCGAGATTTAACGTGGTTCGGTCGATGTGACCTACGTCCATGGGCTGCAACCAGGATAATACTTTTATTGCTTTCTGCCTCACTCGTAAGTAATTACAAGTACAATGATACAATATAAATAGAGAAAATTAGGGTTTACAACTTAATCCTTAAGAAAACCTTAATGGGCTAAAATTAAATAAAAACGGGTCAGGTCTTTAATTTAATTAATCTGTCACTGAGTTATCTTTTAACCCAAGCCCAAATCAAGATTTCACAAACCTAACAATATGATCATAAACCATCTTTATTATTTTAAAATTTTCAATGGGATATTTAATAAACATTCATACATATGCAATAGACATTTCATTATATTTTTTGTTATATCTACAAATACATATACATCATTGTATTCTTTTTATAAACACATGCATCGTATTTTTTTCTTATTAGCATTTATGTAATATTTTTCATGCTTAAAAAGATTTGACCCGAAAATATCATCTAGAAGTAACTGTAAAACATATTGCTAGAAACTTTACAAAGAGTTGTTCCTTGGACGGGAGAGAAGAGAAATGAGGTAATGGTTTTGAATTAAAAGAGTATGTAAGTATGGGCTATCGTTACTTCTCAACTAGCAACTTACTAGTGTATCAAAAACAAAACAACAGTTACAACAGTTTATACGGTTTTCTGCTTAAATACGTAATCTTATTAAAATACATATTAGCAACTTTAGCATATATCGAAATTTGTTATGTTATAAAACGCCGGCTCTCACCCATCGGAAGTCATGAGAAACGGCAGCAGACCCATTATTCAATATTCAAGACTATTTCAATATCTAAATTCATAATTTCAATATACAATATATGTTAATATTATATTACTTCATTAAAAGATTCAAGAAATACAACCTTTTTGTTTCTTGTTCATGTTTGCCACTATCTAACGTTACATCATCTTTTGATGGTTTCAAATTCAATTTTTCTCAGGCATCCATTTGGAGAAACCTTCAAAATTGTCGAATTCAATTTCACCATTCTCACCCTTCAACTTTCTTGAAATTCTTCCCTGTATATATACCCAACCCATTTTGTTCTTATTTCTTCTTCTTCAAGGAACCCACAAACCAGTTTCTTGATCTTCAAGATTTGATAACAAGTTCACGGTTTCTTCCACTTTTTTTATCAATTTTCAACGACACCCATCAATCCATCTTCGATTGGCACTCAAAAGATGCACAAAACTCAAAGAAAGAGGGATTTACCCTTGGGAATCCATCAAGAAACACCAGTTTTGAGGCCAAGTATTCATGCCAGAAGGGCAAATATTGTTGTAAAGTTTCAAGATCCTTATGGGTTTGTGGTAGAAGGTAATGTTGATGATGTTAACATATTGAATGATGTGAGGGAAAAGATGAAGGAACAAGATAGGGTTTGGTGGGCAATGGAAGCAAGCAAAGGGGTAGATTGGTATTTGCAGACTTATGCATCTTCTAAATCATCCCTTAGGTTTTCTGTTATGGTGAATGCAATGGCCCTAAAGAAGCTAATTAGGAAGGGTATCCCTCCAGCTTTGAGGCCTAAAGTGTGGTTTTCTTTATCTGGGGCTGCTAAGAAGAAATCTACAGTGCCTGATAGTTATTATGATGATTTAACATTTGCTGTTCAAGATAAGGTCACCCCTGCCACAAAGCAGATTGATCATGTTAGTTTGTTGATTTTTGTCATTTTGTTTGAGTTTTGGCCTTTTGGGTGTGTTGATGTTTGATGCAAATGGTGAATACTGAATTGTGATTTTGAATGTTAATGTGAGCAGGACCTGCCGCGAACGTTCCCTGGTCATCCGTGGTTGGACACCCCTGAGGGCCATGCTGCGGTGAGACGCGTTCTTGTAGGGTACTCTTTCCGCGATTCTGACGTTGGTTATTGTCAGGTTGGTTTGTTTTTTATGACACAAATAGTATTTGATGACCTGGTTTTATATCTGTTGGGTACTTGATTATTCATTATTTGTTGGGTTCGCAAGCTTTTCTATATGTTTCACCATGAATTTAGTTTTTTTTTTCCTTTCAATTTTAGATGCATATAGATTATTGTATACAGGGCTTAAATTATGTGGCGGCATTGTTGTTACTTGTGATGAAAACCGAAGAAGAAGCTTTCTGGATGTTAGCAGTTCTCCTAGAAAATGTATTGGTCAACGATTGTTACACAGATAATTTATCAGGGTGTCATGTAGACCAAAGGGTGTTCAAGGATTTGCTGACCAAGAAATGCCCAAGGTACATATATACTCTTGGTTCTATCATGTATTCATGATCATAGATTCTTTCATGCTTTTGGGTCGAGTCGGGTCAGCTAATAGGTCAAATCAGCTTCAGGTCAACCTAGGTTTGGTGAAGGTGGTTGTCGTGTCTATGGCAACCTGTAGGTGGTTGTGACAGACATTGTCGGTGTGTGGTGTTAGCTCTATGGTAGCTAGTTTATAGAAGAGACTCATTTTGACCCATTGTAAAACAGCCCATTTAGTCGACAAAAGTTATCCAAATCAACCCAATTACGTAAATATGAGTCATGATGTGCAGGTGCACTTTTACAGTTATGGTTTTGAAACATTGCAGGTTATCTGCTCATTTAGAAGCTCTGGGGTTTGATGTTTCCCTCGTAGCTACCCAGTGGTTTCTTTGCCTGTTCTCAAAGAGCTTACCTTCAGAGGTTAACATTTACTAATAATCCCGTTTGCTTTACTGTAGCATGATACAAATCCATCTTTCTTTAATAGTGTACAACGTCTGATCCTTTTGCAGACAACTATGAGAGTGTGGGATGTACTCTTTTATGAAGGGGCACAAGTCTTGTTTAATGTAGCGTTGGCTGTTTTCAAGGTAAGGACTATACGCTTGTTTTTCATCATTTTTTTCAAGGTTTAACTGATTAATGTTGGCAGATGAAGGAAGAAGAGTTGTTGATGACCCATCATGTTGGGGATGTAATCAAGATAATACAGAATACCACACATCATTTATTTGATCCCGATGACTTGTTGACCGTAAGTCAACACCCTATATATAAAGTTATACACCTTTGTTTCATTCTACATGTTGACCTTCATTCTTACTGGCTGCAGGTTACCTTTGAAAATATTGGCTTTATGACAAGCAATTTATCGAAGCAAAGGAAGAAGCAAGAAACGGTGGTAATGGCGGAACTTGACCAGAGATTAAGGCGACTAAACACAAGTAAACTAAGCGTCACTAGTTGATGCATGTGATGTAAGGTTAGTACACGTGAATGTGTTGTCTTATGCTTCGCTGAGGGCAAGCAAGATCCCCGTGAGTCGTTTTTTGTGTTCCCGGGAGAGAATGGGGTGCTTCATTGAAGAAGAGAAAAAGTGTTGGACTAGAGGTAGGAAGTGTGAAATGCAGCTAAATTTACAGTTTTTTTAAATTTAATATCAGCTATGAATATAATTTCAGTCCCCTGTTAAATAGTTATATATCGTTCATACAGAATGAGCATTTTAACATGTTAAATTAAGCGATGATAGAACAATTCTAATTGTACCTATGATGAGGAGTGGTACCTGGTGGCCAAAGGTACTCCTGACTTGTAAAATCCGGTAGACTCACTAAACTGTAGTTAGGTTGACCATAGTTGCTCGTGCTACCAGGGTAACCACGGTTAGGGTAATCATAGTTAGAATAGTGACCCGGTTGAGGGTGCCCAAACCCAACACCCGGCCCGTAGGGATCAATCGTATATGCATTGTGTGGAGGACCGAAACCTGGATGTTGTCCAGGCAGGATGCACGGCAGACTGAATCTTGGCTCAGGTATGGAGGAGTTTGAGGAAATCACTGGACTTGATAGATCCATGTCAATCATGTTATCCGGAGCATCAGGTTGTTCTTCCGGTATATCATCCAGCATGGTGACTATATTGGGATAGTTGGTCATAAAATCTGAGAAATCATCAAAATAGTCATGGTTTTCTTCCATCAAGTAACTCACGACTACACTTTCATCTTGGTGTGGTGTCGTTTGCAGTTGTTCTCTGTGACCTTGCATTTCGGCTACTTTAATGTGCTTAGCAGTCCAGTCAGGCCGGGTCCAGAGCGAGAGTGTTGGTGGTTTGGCATTCCAATCATCCACTGTCTGGTCTTTAATGTTCGCCGATCCAGGTAAGTAAAATGACTGAAAGGACCAAGAGAAAGTAAACAAGCAACATATAATTAGTTGTTAGCTTCTTAGAGATGTTAATGTTACTAGAGTAATAATTATAATGGTTGTGATTGTATATATCAATTGGTTGAAGTTTACATAATATTTATGCACAGAAAAGTAAATATCCTAATAACTATACAGAGGAAATTATGCACATAAATAAGGAAATGGTTGAATGAAATAATTGAGGCATGATTAAACTAATCTATTATCTATTATCAATAATAAGGAAATATCTATTTATTGTATTATTTAAAACATTTTTAAATTAAAAATTAGTTATCGAAAATTTAAAAACTAGATATTTATTAAAAAAACACACTTCAAAAATATATAAGATACAAAAATTTTCTTTAACAAATATCTTTTTTCCATACAAGAACTAATTTAAAACCGTTTTTATTTAGTTTTATAAGGATGATTTTTTTAAACGAAATAAAAAAACAAAATGTTTTAAAACAATTAAAAAACACAACCTTATAAAACGAAAGTTTAAAATTATATTATTGTTGTTTTTACTTTAAGTATTTACTTATACGTAACTCAATTATATCTTATTTAAAAAAATCATTGTATAATTTTTAAATTTTTGTTACAAACAACAACAATATTTTATTTACTCGATACATATAATACACATGGTACTATACTAGTGATTAATATTTAACTTTAAATTTCAATACATGTCATCTCAAAAATATAAATATGAGCTTCTTTAAAGTCCCTTAAACTGTTTATTAGGTTAAACCATTTATTAACGTGGTTATGTTCAAGTTAATACATTTATTAAAACGGTCATGTTAGGATTAATTTAATTTTTTAATAAACGGGTGGTGTTAATCAGCCGGTCTAAAACTTGTTCATTTCTTATCGTGCGAGGAATTACTAGTCCTAGATCTAACGACTAAAATGCTAGTTTTATGATAGCTGGTTGATGACACATCATCTTGGGGCTCTAATTAAGATAACAGAATACTACCTATCATCTATCTTTTTTTTAACAACCAACTTCATTCCAACAAGTTAGCAAGAAACGAGCATATAACAAGTACATCAAACACTGAAAAAACAAAACTAAACTAACCAAAACAAAACAGGACTCATAGCTTTGAAAACTATAATATAAAAGTACACCACTTGTTCCAATCTAGATACCGCAATTTGCTCCTGTTCTTGATCCATAAGTACCCCCAATGACTTCATCTCTTGTATGATATTTGTAATCGAGACTGGTTGGTTATCAAAAAAGAGCCTGTACCTGGCCTGCCAACAATATTACACTTTGTACTCCTTCCCTCTTTGTTTCAGAATAGTCACCATGCTTATGTAATTACAATAGGTCATTAATCGAGAAAGCATAAACGGGTGGTATCCTGCACCAAGAAGAGACCTTTTGTCAGACAACCGTTGCAATCATGCATCCAGTGAAATTTCTAGAAGTTGGTTACGTTTGTGCACCAGCATAAACGAGACCAAGTTTGTTACGTTTGCACCAACTATTGGATCAACATTGTAATTTCTAGAAGTTAGTGATCAAAAATGAAATCAAACCTAACCACAGAGATCACCGTGTAATTAAATCTTTAAACAACTTATTTTTTTCTTTTTTAATCAATTAATATTTCTACCACTAAACTTTAATAAAACTATCACATGACGAATCTCGATTTGTTATCTTCGTAAATTCATGTTTATAAAGTTCGTTTATTTAAAAGGTTTCAACATTTAAAACGATCCACTTTTAAAACCAAACACCTTCATCGTTCTTTCCCACCGTAACACGTGTTCCTATCGCAACACGAGAGATATAAAACTAGTGTTAATTAACATTCATTTTTGTTTTACGACATTAGTTTCTTGTGTGCAAATTTTGTACTTGTTATTTGAAATAAATTTATAAATGTGTGATTTAAACAAAAGTTTATATAATTAAAATAGTTTTTTCTAAAAAACAACTTAGAAAAAGCTCTTTTTAGTGAAATACGTTGTTTTGTACTTGGGTATGGTGAACAAACGGCTTTTCGCCGCCCAAGATTACGTATAGCTAGCTTCTTGGCATCATTAAGTTTGATATTAAATATGTTTAATTAAGTTATTATTAAGCTTTACAAAAACATGTTTTTCCTAAAATAAAACCCAGATCCTTAGTCTTGTAGCAAGATTTTTTTTAGGAATTACCTCAAAAGCCGCATTAACAACAATCCTAAAGAAAATCCTAAAAGAACAAACGAGAAATTGTTATCATGGGGGTTTAACAAAAAGAGAAACATCAAACAGTGAGTATGCTTGTTCTTTGTTTTTTTAATTAATTTTATTTTCACCTTTTTTTTCTTCCCCTTCTATGCACTTTACTTTTCATGAGAAAAGTGAATCTCACGTGACTATAGAAACAATCATTATCATGGCCGCCGCTTCTAAGATGTTCCGGTTGAACTGATTTTTTTTTTAGAAATCACGAATTAAAAAACTCCAAAAGTATTAACCAAATTTATTTACTTACTTTTGATTCAAATAACAAAATACTTTTGGTTTTTTTTTTGTAATCGCACTCTCTTTTTAACAACTTTTGTTTCTCTTTCTCTCGTTTCGAACCAACAACCTTTTCTTATAATGCACGCGTGTGTATGTGTGTGTTATAGAGGTGTTGAGTATAAAGGATGAGAGAAGTAATGAAACAAAGGGAAAATTTAAATTTCACATATAAAAATAAGTTGAGAATAGTTAGTGAAACCGATGACTAAAACGTCTAGCTATAAATTTAAACACTTTGTCATCACAAACATACAAAAAAATGTAGTCCACTTAAACGAGAGTCATGTTAGCGTGCTTATTTTTGTACGGTGCCCCGATTCGGATTAAACGGGTAGTTTGGTTTGGTTATTAACATTTTAAAAACCCACAGGGCACAGGCTATGTTAGAGCGGGAGCCCATGAAACCGAGTTGGGCTTAGGGTTTGTGGAAACTTATTCTATGAGTTCTCTTGTTTGTCGGCATGCAGCAAGTACCCCGTCTGCATATGTATGCTTCTTTATTTTTTCTTTTTTATATTTATATATCTCTTAGTCATGGTGTTCATCATCTTATTGTAGTAATTTTCTTTTGTTTTCTAAATGTTCAACTAAAATGACGTGTTACGTTTAAGTTGCTCACGATTACTTGTTATTTGATATGTTATTGCACAACTTGATTGCATTTGTTCATATGTGGTTTGAAAAACTGTTTTAGTTTTTGCAAACACAAGATAGGTGCCAATTCTCTAGACTCTGATGACACAGATGTGCAAAAACTGTTAGGTTGATGAAACAGTTTTTGATATGTTATTGCACAACTGTACTGTTTGAGGATTGGTCTATGTACCTAAGGCTGCATAGGCATTTTTATTTAGTGCACAACTTATCTATCAATCTCTTTTATTTTTATTGTTATTCTAATATATGTTGGGTTCTGTTGATTTTGTGGTTTTTGTTCAATGCTTTGGGTTAGTTCTTCCAGTTTGCATTAGTGTTTTAATTAATATATGCTTTTCTTTCATTATAGGTTGTTGAAAATGCAGGACCATGTGAGTGTGTTAACTACAATTAGTTTTACAATGAGGAGTGATCTTAGATCACTTAACAGTTCAAATAGGAAACATGATACTTTACTGAAGATACAAAAAACACAAGTAATTATAGAGACAGAACTAAGAACAAAAACAAGAACACAAGAACACAAGTATAGTTTTCAAGGATGTTGTATATTGCTCTTAAGTTCTATTACAAGTGTTACAAAACATATCTAAATTACAAGAACCTGAAACTCTTTATACTACAACCTACGACCGACAATACTTGGAAGGACAGTTGGAATTGATTAATCTAGACAACAAGGTTAATATAAAGTCAAAAGGCAGATTGTCTTTTGACTAGTGACTATGACATGCCATAGCTCACTGAAAAGTTTACAGGTACAAAAGAAGGAAGTCACAGTGTAAGGCCCCGTTCCCGGAAACCTCACAGTTGGACATTCACAACACAATTTATAAAACATTTCATAATTTATCAAACATTGCAGCGGAACTTAAATACCAAAAGCCATTCATTAGTTTAAAACCACTGTTGCTAAGCAATACATATTTGTTAATAGTTACAAAAGAACATTAGTTTGCATTACAAAACAACAATGTTATATTCATGAATGGATGTCAGCCTTGTCCCGACGAGTAGCCTCCCCGAGTGCCATCCTCAGCAATATTACCTGCCAACTGAAAATACATAAAAGTCAGCTTTGCTGAGTGAGTTCTAGTTTTAAAATCATAAAAATATCTTGATAGATTTGTATACAAAATACTTCTTAAAAAAATATCTTATCTTTCTTTCGGATGTGATCACACATCATACATACAAATCATATCTATTTACATCATCACAATTCTCTTTCTTGCTTATTTATTATTATCGTTCACTGTCGATATGGACCAAAGTGCTATACCCCCCATATAATGCGTATAAACCTGGTACTGGGCCTTGAAGTCTATAAATAGACTCCATCCGTGGTGCACATATGCTGACTCCAGTACCGGGGCAGCAACAGTGGTCCCCTCAATCTTAAAGATTGACCCTGTGTAATCCTTTGGGTTAGCTAAACCATATACAGTTGAGCTAACGACAACATGGTCGTGTACCTCCTGTAAATTTTTACTTGCAAGTCTTTTCATTCTTTATGTTCCATTTTTCGTTAATATTAATCTTTCACTTGATTAATAATAATACTTTATGATCATAGGCAATCCACATAAAGTCACATGTTAATATCATAACAGGCACATAAAGACAACCCACAACATGCATAAGATAATCAAATAAAGCATCAAGTCAACCATGGTCAAACCCTAATTTCTGATCTTCTAAAATCCCAAAAAATTCCTTAAGTCCTAAAGAAATGCGGATGAACAAAACCAATGCGGGTGAACAAAACTAATGCTGGTGAACAAAAACTAATACGGGTGAACAAAAACTAATGCGGGTGAACAACTTGCAAATGCGGGTGAACACTTGGTAATTATTCTCTTAAAAGAAATGCTGATGGACACTGTAGCAAATGCGCATGTATAAAAAGAAATGCTGATGGACACTTAGGCTGAATTTAAGCAAATACGGGTGAACAACTGCAAATGCGGGTGAACAACTGTAAATGCGGGCGAACAAAACACTTAGGCAATTATCACAGTGTAAATGCGGATGAACCATCAGAGCTGTAAATGATACTTATGCTATAACCAGTTCTAAAACCTCATTTTCATACATTCTTAACATAGATCTATCATGCTAAACTCTTAGAACAAGCTTACAACCTCATAGAACATAGAAGTTCATACATACATACACAGTTATCATACATAACGGTTGTAAAACATTTTAATTGCATTTTTAGCCCCAAAGAAGTTTAAAAACATAGAACCGGGGTCATAGAACTCACCTAGTGTAGCAAACAAGCAAAACTCCTCCGAACCTGCTTGTACACGAGTTCAAACACCTAAACAAGCAAAACAACCAACCAAAACACATACAACACTTAGAAATCGGTTTCTAAGGTGGAAAACCTCAAAGAACCGAGCCAAACATCAACAAAAACCCACTAACCTTGAAGATTTCAGTTCTAATTCCTTCTTGGAACCGAGAGAGCTGGTCTGCAGCTTTCTTTCTTCTTCTTTTCGGTCGAACAACAACAACATCAAGATGATATGGGCGGCCATGCCCATATAAAGTGCATTTTGACTTTTTGGTATTATTTACACAAAGCACCCCTCAACTTTGCCTTTTTTTATTTTCTTCAAAATACTTTTCTTTCCTTTTCATTTTGACCGAGGTTTCGGGTGTTACAAGTCTACCCCCCTTAAAGAGGTTTCGTCCCCGAAACCTGTCACTCTTCAAATAACTGTGGGTAATGCTGTCTCATCTCTTCTTCAGTCTCCCACGTAGACTCAGAACCCTTCCGATGTTTCCACTGCACCCGCACAAGTGGAACCACTTTATTCCTCAACCTCTTCTCCTTTCGATCGATGATTGCCACCGGTTGCTCCACATAATTGAGCCGTTCATCCACTTCAATATCATCCAATGGTACAATCATATCTTCGTCGGCTAAGCATTTTCTTAGATGAGATACATGGAATGTCGGGTGAATCCCACTTAACTCATCGGGCAATTCTAGACGGTAGGCCACCTCTCCTACTCGTGCAACGATTTAGAAAGGCCCTATGTATCTTGGACTTAACTTGCCCCTCTTTCGGAATCGGATGATCCCTTTCCAAGGCGAGACCTTTAACATGACTTTATCACCCACGTTGAATTCAATCGGTCTACGCCTTTTGTCGGCATACGACTTCTGCCTATCTTTCGCCGCCTTCATAAAGGCTTTGATCTTTTCCAACTTTTCAGTCGTAGCCTCGATCACTTCGATGCTTCCTAATTCTTTCTGCCCAATGTCTCCCCAACACACGGGCGTTCTACACCTCCTACCGTACATCATCTCGTATGGCGGCATAGCAATACTGGCATGACAACTGTTGTTGTACGAGAACTCTGCTAATGGTAAGTGATCATCCCAATTTCCCCCAAAGTCGATCACGCAAGCACGAAGCATATCTTCGAGCGTCCGGATCGTCCTCTCAGACTGACCGTCTGTTTGAGGATGGTAAGTCGTGCTAATATGTAGCCTCGTCCCCATGGCATCATGAAATCTCTTCCAGAACTTCGACGTGAACTGGGTGTCACGATCCGACACGATAGACACCGGCACACCATGATGAGCTACAATCTCTTTGATGAACAAATCCGCCAATCTCTCAGAGGAATACGTCTCGCGGATCGGTAGGAAGTGAGCACTCTTTGTTAGACGATCAACTATCACCCATATGGTATCATACCCCCTTGCTGTACGGGGTAGCTTCATGATGAAGTCCATGGTGATGTGCTCCTACTTCCACTCGAGTATATCCAAGGGTTGGATCTTCCCGTATGGCTTCTAATGTTCTGCCTTCACTTGCAAGCAAGTAAGGCACTTACTCACATACTTCGCCACGTCACATTTCATACCCGGCCACCGGTAATCTTTCTTCATGTCTTGATACATCTTGGTAGCACCGGGATGAATGGAGTATCGAGTCTTATGAGCTTCGTCCATAATTCGCCCACGTAGATCCTCATATCGAGGAATCCACATCCGTCCAAAGCGGGTTTTAACCCCGTGGGTATTCTCTCCCAGTTCTGCGACTAAACCTCTCATCTTTTCGGAGTTGAGGCGATCTTCTTTTAACGCTTCATCTTGGAATCCTTTGACCTGTGTCATCACGTCAGAAGTCATCACCAATTGATAAGCCTTCACCCGGATTGGCTCGGGTCTCTCCTTTCGGCTGAGGGCATCAGCCACTACGTTGGCTTTACCCGGATGGTAATGGATTTCACAATCATAATCCTTAATCAGCTCTAACCACCTCCTCTACCTCATGTTGAGATCTTTCTGCTCAAAGAAATACTTTAGGCACTTATGGTCAGTGAAGATTGTGCATTTCACCCCGTACAGGTAATGCCGCCAAATCTTTAATGCAAAGACCACAGCTGCGAGCTCCAAATCATGCGTCGGATAATTGACCTCGTGGGTTTTCAACTGTCAGGACGCGCAGGCTATTACTCTCTCATATTGCATTAACACGCAACCCAGTCCCGAATAAGAGGCATCCGAATACACCACTAAGTCTTCACTCCCTTCAGGTAATGTCAAAACAGGAGCTTGAGTTAATCTTGCCTTTAAATCCACAAAAGCATCCTCCTGTTCTCGTCCCCACACAAACTTCACATCCTTGCGTGTCAACTTAGTCAAAGGTGAGGCTATCTTGGAAAAGTCTTGGATAAACCTTCGGTAGTAACCCGCCAAAACCCAAGAAACTACGAATCTCGGATGGCGTCTTTGGTGACTTCCATTGCATCACTGCCTCAACCTTTGCCGGGTCCACCATAATTCCTTCGGTATTCATCACATGACCCAGAAATTGAACCTCGCGTAACCAGAAAGCACACTTATAGAATTTAGCATATAACTTTTCTCTCCTAAGCGTCTTCAACACTTCATGTATGTGATCGGAATGTTCTTCTTTGCTCTTTGAATAAATCAAGATATCATCAATGAACACAATCACTGATTTATCCAACATTGGTCGGCACACTCGATTCATCAAATCCATAAAGGCAGCTGGCGCATTGGTTAAACCGAAAGACATAACGAGGAACTCGTAATGTCCATAACGTGTGCGAAAAGTTGTCTTAGGAATGTCTTGCTCCTTCACCTTCAACTGATGATAACCCGATCAGAGATCTATTCGGGAAAACCAACTGGCACCTTGAAGCTGGTCAAACAGGTCATCAATCCTTGGTAAGGGGTATCTGTTCTTCACTGTCAACTTGTTTAATTCACGGTAGTCTATACACATCCTCATACTACCATCCTTTTTCTTTACGAATAATACCGGAGCCCCCAAGGAGAGATACTAGGTCTAATAAACCCCTTATCCATTAGTTCCTGTTGCTGATCCATCAATTCTTTCATCTCGGTCGAAGCTAGCTGATACGGTGCCTTGGCAACGGGTTGTGCACCGGGTATCAGGTCAATCTGAAATTCAATCTCGCGGTCCCGTGGCACACCTGGTAAGTCTTCTGGGAACACGTCTGGGAAATCACACACAACGGGCACTTCTGACAATTATGGTATCGACGCGTCCACATCCTTTACATACGCCAGGTAGGCACTACATCCCCGTCTCATGCGCTTCTTTGCCACCGCCATTGATATCACCTTCGGGACCATAGTGACACGATCACCATAAACCGTCACCGCACTTCCATCGGGCGCAACTAATCAAATCATCTTCTTCCGACACATGATGTTCACCTCATAGGCTGCTAACCAATCCATCCCTAGTACTACATCAAATCCGCCTAGGGGCATCACATATAGCTTAGCAGAGAACTTATGGCCTTCTAGTTCCTTGTCGCAGCTTTCCATAATATCAGAGATTCTGGTAGACTTACCAATAGCAGTTTCTACGTCAAAAGGTTCATCGATGCTCCTACTACTAACAGGAAATTTAGCACAGAAGGCAGCAGATATGAAACTCCTACTAGCACCAGAATCAAATAGTACAGAGGCACAAGTTTGGTTTACTAGGAACACACCTGACACGACGTCGGGGTCTACCCGGGCTTCCTCTCTGGTCATCGTGAAGGCTCTTGCACTTGCCCTCTGCCCTCCTTCTTCCGGCCTCTTCTTCAACCCAGAACTTTCAGCCCTTGGCTTCTTGCAATCCTTGTTCATATGGCCTATTTCACCACAGTTAAAGCACCGTGGGGCTCTACACATCTTTGAAATATGACCGGGCTTGCCATATTTGTAGTAGACATTCATTCCCAAGCGGTATTCCCCGCTATGTTCCTTCCTACACTTATCACACCGCTTCAACCCCGAGCTTACAGTAACCACTCGGCGATCATCCACCCTCGGCCTCTTACTGTTCGGGGTGAAACCACCATGCCCGAATCTCTTCCCGTTCCAACTCCTGTTATTACCACCCGTCTTCTTCACCTCCACCACCTCCACTTCTCTTTCATCGTACAGTCTCCCAGCTAAATCTACCGCCGACCTAAAAGTGCTCGGTCGGGTAGTGATCAAGTGCCTACGGATGTCAGCAGACAACTCCTGAATATACCGCTTGATCTTCTTGAAGCCTATGTAACTTGATCGGGCACCAGTCTTGCCATCTCATTGAACTTAGTCGTATACTGCTGGTGTGTCATGGTTCCCACTTCCAGCTGTAGGAACTCCCTCTCAATCTTGTCGAGTTCTCGATGAGGACAGAATTTCTCAATCACTAACTTTTTCAGTTCACTCCATCTCATTCTCCCGACAGCCCTGTTGCCCTCTGCTTGGACAAGATTGTCCCACCAAAATAGAGCCGAGTCATCAAATGAGTGAGTGGCAAATTTCACATTCTGATTCTCCCTGCACTCACTAATATCCAACACTGCCTCCATCTCTCTAACCCAAAGGTGGGCAGTAGTAGAGTTACCGTTGCCGTCAAAAGTAGGGGGTTTACACCGTTGGAATGCCCCGTAGCTGTATCCCCCCACGGTTTCCCGCACCTCTACATCTTCTTCATCACTGGAGTCTCCCCTTTCAACATTCATCTCCTCCTCATCATCATGATCTCCCTCGTTCTCCCTCCTCCCAGCAACAGCCCTTCTCTATTCCTCCTTCTTTTTCCTCTCATCCTTCCTTACGGCCCGGATCACCTTAGTCACGACAGACGGTAGGATCGTCTACATGAATTGGTGAACCTCCTCCACCACTGCCTCTTTCACTGAGGCCCTCAAATTGGCACTCTCATCCACTCCCTCCGGGTGATGAAGCTCAGGCTCAGCAGGAGCCGTCTCTGCAGTTCTCGTCTTGTTCTTTGCGGCCCGGGGTCTACCAGCATGACCACCCCGTACTCCACCCCTAGAAACCTTAGATGATTTACCTCCAGCTAGAGTTGCACAAATCGGGTTTGGGCCGGACCCGGGCCCGGGTACAAAACCGGGTTTGGGCCCAACCGGGTTTTTTGTACCCGGGTATTGGTGAACCCGGGTACGAACCCGGGTCGGGTTCAGCGAGATACAAACCCTACCCGGTATACCTGGGTAGGGTCGGGTCGGGTTCGGTTCGGGTATGAAACCCGGGTTCAACCGGGTTTTTGCCTTTTTTTTTTTTTTCTTTTTTTCTTTTCTTGTGTGTGTGTCGAACACCGGGTCGTATGTTTTTTTTTCTTATATTTTCTTTATTTTTTTTTCTTTTTATTTTTCTTTTCCTAACCGGGTTCACTTGAATGACAAAAATTTAAACAACTTAATATATAAATATATACAAATCTTGAGCAGAAAATGTTACACTTATAATATACAAATATTAAATACTTTTTATATAAAACATTTGAATGACAAAGAAATTTAAAAAGAACATGAAAGACATATAATATTAAAACAACTTAAAAATAACAATATCGTCTAATTTTATCTACTACGAGATGCTTGATCAAATGCTAATTCTTCATCGGATATGCCAGAAGATACTCCGTCTTCTACCTCTTCATCATGTACTTTAGCTTCGAGTGTAATCTCGTATTCGAGGCTTGTTTGGTCTTGTATACGATCCATTGCGTCTAAGTGATCCTTTAAACAAATGCACATCTCCACTGCTTCCGGAGTTAGTCTTGTTCTTCGTAATGATATTACCCTGCCACTAAGAGAAAAAGCAGATTCCGAAGCTACCGTAGAAGCTTGGACGCTTAGTAAATCACGGGCCATAGCAGAAAGAATCGGAAATTGAGATTCTTTTCCTTTCCACCAAGCCAAAATATCGAATGCACGATAATCTTCGGTAGTCATAGTGGAAATAAAATCCGTTCCACTATATCTACCGAGCTCACTTGTTGGGGTGTTACCTCTTTGACGTTTAGCCGTCACATCCCGAACAACATTCAACATAGTCAAAACAGGGTCTTTAAACGAGGTACTAGTACTTGAGGTTGATCCGCTTGGCATGGTTATGTTTACGTTAGGCCCATATCTATTTAAATAAAAATTATAAATTGTTTTCAAACTATGATTAAAATTTTCTTTTGCCTCGTTTGAAAAATCAGGGTTTTCGTCATGCATATCCAAATTGTCATTTATCTCATCTATCAAACATTCAACCCCCGCAACATTTAGAAACGGATTTAAAGCGGCGGCACACGTAAAAACGGGTGGTAAGTCCTTAAAATATTTTTTAAACTTTTCTTTCATTGGTTCTATCATTTGATTAAACATATTATTTTTATTTTGAAAATTTTTAAAATTCAAAGACATAAAATATAGTTCTTGAAGCACCGAATAACTAGTAGAATAATAAACTCCCGATAATTTTGTTGCTGAGTTTTTAAAAACCTCAAGAAACTCGGATAGACGTTGAAGATTCTCCCAACCCGCATCCGGAAATGGGTCGGCTTCACCATTATCCGAAAGACTATTATGAAAAGCTTTCAAAGTGCCCTTTTGTTTTAAAGCACATTCAAACATGTGACAAGTCGAATTCCACCGAGTAGGTACATCCCAATTAGGACCTAAAAATCTAGAGTGCGTATCCTTACAAAGTTGTTTATAATCTTGATATCTTCTTCTACTTTTTTTAAAAACGTCATGTAACATAAATCGAAAAGATGTAATAAAGTTATTAACATATTGCCCGGATAGTCCGTCTTGCACTACTAAATTAATAATATGTGCAACACAACGAGTATGGAAAAAATCACCATTTGCAATCGGAAGATATTTTAATTTTAATTTTTCAACCGCGTTATCAAATGCAATTGAAAAAAGTTTATTTTCTAATTTAAAAGTACTTATTACATTATCTAAAAAGTAAAACAAAAATTCTCCGGTGTGTGGATGCGGAAAAAGATCAAATGCAATCGTACGTTTCATCAATTGCCATGAATTGGGATCCACCCAATGAGCGGTGACGCAAAGGTACGATTCGGGTAAACCGTGTGGAGCCGACCAAACGTCACTAGTTAAGTTTACACCGGTATTTAAATTTTCAAATAATACAATTAAATCATTTTTTGCTTGTTTCCATAATTTTAAACAATAACGTCTAAGTGTAGTACGACTTACGTGAGTGTAACGAGGTTGAAGCGTCTCTCGAATTAAGTTGGTCAACCGAGGATTGTCGAAGTGACTAAAAGGCAAAGCTTCTTGAATCACGAACTTCGCCATTCGATCTCGAACCGTATTAACATCGTAATTAAAGATTCCACCATCTCAACCCAATTGTGTTTGTTGCTAATCCGGATTACTTTTCAACGACTTACAAAACTTCTTGCTAATGTGTTTGTTTAAAGTCGTGTTAGAATCTTTAGCAAGCAAAGCTCCATAAAACTTGCAACGAGCCTTTACAGACCCGTCACTCAACTCAACCATATCCCAATTGCACCAAACATCCATGTTACGATTGTGTGCAAGAACACGAACGACGGTCGGGAGAACACTGTCTCAAACATCCAACCAAGGCAGTGTTGGATATTAGTGAGTGCAGGGAGAATCAGAATGTGAAATTTGCCACTCACTCATTTGATGACTCGGCTCTATTTTGGTGGGACAATCTTGTCCAAGCAGAGGGCAACAGGGCTGTCGGGAGAACCTTGACCAACGGAAGATTGTGAGTGAGCCATATCAAGATTGAAGAGAGTGAAAGTGTAAAACGAGAGAGTGAACGTGTAAAGCGAGAGTAAACGAGAGTATTTTTTGCGTTTTTTGCGTATGTTTTTGCGTTTGAGACTTGGGTACTAAACCATATCAACCCACACCTATTTATACTAACTTATAAGCCTAAAAGTGACAAAAAAACGGTCACAAATCGATCCCAACGGCTATATAGCCGTTAAAAAACGGCCACTTTTTAAAAAAAAAAAAAAAACGGTCGAAACCGGGTACAACCCGGGTTCAACCGGTTCCGGGTCGGGTCGGGTCGGGTTCGGGTTCGGGTCGGGTCGGGTCGGGTTCGGGTTCGGGTCGGGTCGGGTCGGGTTCGGGTTCGGGTCGGGTTCTAAGAAATTCTAGAAAATCATACCCGGTTCCAACCCTACGGTTTTTTTTCGGGTCCAACCCGGGTATGCATATACCGGGTCGTACCCGTACCCGGTTCCGGGTCGGGTCCACCGGGTCTGGTCCGAACCCGGTTTTTATGCCCAAGTCTACCTCCAGCCATCCTCTAACACTATAAGATTCAAACACTCACACGGTCATTCAATGTAATAGCTCAGTTAATGTTAAGTATAGTAAGTCCCTAATTACAGTGGCCAGTTGTGATTAGCCACTTACTTTACTCTTCGTTCCCCGAGCATTTCCTATTCTGACTACATCAGTATTCAAATCTACTAAAGAACATAAATCAAATAGCATGCGCACATAATACCGGTTATCATAATGAAAAGAAATACCTGATGACACGTAGCTACTCGGGCTGGCATCCCTCCATTCGGTTCCATTTTTAGTTTAAGTTTAGGTTTTTGAAAATATTTACCAATTTCTCTTAAACTTTGGCTCTGATACCAATTTGTAAGGCCCCGTACCCGGAAACCTCACAGTTGGACATTCACAGCATAATTTATAAAACATTTCATAATTTATCAAACATTGCAGCGGAACTTAAATATCAAAAGCCATTCATTAGTTTAAAACCACTGTTGCTAAACAATACATATTTGTTAATAGTTACAAAAGATCATTAGTTTGCATTACAAAACAACAATGTTATATTCATGAATGGATGTCAGCCTTGTCCCGACGAGTAGCCTCCCCGAGTGCCATCCTCAGCAATATTACCTGCCAACTGAAAATACATAAAAGTCAGCTTTGCTGAGTGAGTTCTAGTTTTAAAATCATAAAAATATCTTGATAGATTTGTATACAAAATACATCTTAAAAAAATATCTTATCTTTCTTTCGGATGTGATCACACATCATACATACAAATCATATCCATTTACATCATCACAATTCTCTTTCTTGCTTATTTATTATTATCGTTCACTGTCGATATGGACCAAAGTGCTATACCCCCCATATAATGCGTATAAACCTGGTACTGGGCCTTGAAGTCTATAAATAGACTCCATCCGTGGTGCACATATGCTGACTCCAGTACCGGGGCAGCAACAGTGGTCCCCTCAATCTTAAAGATTGACCCTGTGTAATCCTTTGGGTTAGCTAAACCATATACAGTTGAGCTAACGACAACATGGTCGTGTACCTCCTGTAAATTTTTACTTGTAAGTCTTTTCATTCTTTATGTTCCATTTTTCGTTAATATTAATCTTTCACTTGATTAATAATAATACTTTATGATCATAGGCAATCCACATAAAGTCACATGTTAATATCATAACAGGCACATAAAGACAACCCACAACATGCATAAGATAATCAAATAAAAGCATCAAGTCAACCATGGTCAAACCCTAATTTCTGATCTTCTAAAATCCCAAAAAATTCCTTAAGTCCTAAAGAAATGCGGATGAACAAAACCAATGCGGGTGAACAAAACTAATGCTGGTGAACAAAAACTAATACGGGTGAACAAAAACTAATGCGGGTGAACAACTTGCAAATACGGGTGAACACTTGGTAATTATTCTCTTAAAAGAAATGCCGATGGACACTGTAGCAAATGCGCATGTATAAAAAGAAATGCTGATGGACACTTAGGCTGAATTTAGGCAAATGCGGGTGAACAACTGCAAATGCGGGTGAAAAACTGTAAATGCGGGTGAACAAAACACTTAGGCAATTATCACAGTGTAAATGCGGATGAACCATCAGACCTGTAAATGAGACTTATGCTATAACCAGTTCTAAAACCTTATTTTCATACATTCTTAACATAGATCTATCATGCTAAACTCTTAGAACAAGCTTACAACCTCATAAAACATAGAAGTTCATACACATACATACACAGTTATCATACATAACGGTTGTAAAACATTTTATTTGCATTTTCAGCCCCAAAGAAGTTTAAAAACATAGAACCGGGGTCATAGAACTCACCTAGTGTAGCAAACAAGCAAAACTCCTCCGAACCTGCTTGTACACGAGTTCAAACACCTAAACAAGCAAAACAACCAACCAAAACACATACAACACTTAGAAATCAATTTCTAAGGTGGAAAACCTCAAAGAACCGAGCCAAACATCAACAAAAACCCAATAACCTTGAAGATTTCAGTTCTAATTCCTTCTTGGAACCGAGAGAGCTGGTCTGCAGCTTTCTTTCTTCTTCTTTTCGGTCGAACAACAGCAACAACAAGATGATATGGGCGGCCATGCCCATATAAAGTGCATTTTGACTTTTTGGTACTATTTACACAAAGCACCCCTGAACTTTGCCTTCTTTTTATTTTCTTCAAAATACTTTCCTTTTACTTTTTTTTTGGTACTATTTACACAAAGCACCCCTGAACTTTGACAAAGACTTCTATCTACTATTTACTAAAGCATGAGAGTTTCACCAACTCATACAAGTTGGTGAGTCTTCAGAGTTGCAGCGAAAAGTTGGTCAGCTTTATTAAAAGTAGTTTAGAAAAAGCATCTTTTCTCTGTCTTCGGAAGAAATCAGTCTTCATAGAAAAAGATTGGCTTCGGAAGACTTTGTCTTTGAAGCTTTGGAAGACTTCATCTTTGGCTTCGGAAGAATTTGGTCTTTGGCTTCGAAGATTTTACACATGGATAATTTTCTGTTAAGTGTAAAACTTCCGAAGTAACTTCTTTTGAACTTTTGGCTTTGGAAATATTACACTTGGAGTATATTTGAGAGTGTAAAACTTCCGCAGCAAGTTTATCTTTGTTCCTTAGTGTATGCAGGAAGATTCTTGGTTGTTCTAGCATCTTTGGTTGCATCAGCCTTATAATCTTAAGATATTTCCTTACAAAAAACAACTGGGATGGTTTAACAAGGGTTGATGTTCATCATAGTAGCTAACACGGTTGTAGCGGGCAGCACTGCTAAAGAAGTTTACAATGTACAACTTGGGTCTGACATGAGATGGTGTGCTACAGTTGCCTTTATATCTTTCCTATTAGCCAGATATAAAACTGGTAGCTTTGTTGGTTTAGTTTTAACGAGATTTGGTTTACTGATGACAACAATGTTAGTTTTAATTGCCTTGCTACCTAAAGAATATGAATCTAACTTCTTAAAGGCTCAAGTGATTTCTCTGTCTATCATTCTCATTACTCCTCTCATCATCCGCTGTGCATGGACTAATACTCTACCAGTGAGAAGGAACAACTGGGTTGAAGAGGTTTGGAGAAATGGTTAGAAAAGCATGTCTGTAACTCTCTTCACCGTCATTGGTGTATTTTCTTAGGATTTTTGGAGGATTTGGCTATATATTGTTTTTGGAGGCAGCATTTTTGATAGTGCTAGCGATTTCGTAAAATGGCTTGTGAGCATTGCAAGTTTTTCTCATATGGGAACACTCTTGGATGACAAGTCCATTCTATATAGTATACTATTGACACAACCCATTCTCAAATAGCTGGACGATGTGCAGAGCGATTATACCTATGACGAGCCCCCCAAATAGACCCTCTAACCTGAGCAAGGCAGTTGCAAATGCATTGAAACATCAACCATTCCCACTTGAGAATAAGCAATACAGCTAACAAGAAAGAGACAGAGAGTACACCAAACCTTATGTCTTGTTCGGGAGACTCTTCACCCAAGTGTGTTGCCATAACAATGGGAACCTGAGAATTGCATGTTAGTGGACATAAGTTGGTCTTTGTAACCAGCGCATCTTTGCTTAGGATCTTAGGAGGATTTGGCTACATATTGTTTTTAAAGGTAACATTTTTTTATAGTGCTAGTGATCTTGTAAAATGGCTTGTGAACATTGCAAGTTTCTCTCATGTTCCCATTGTTATGACAACACTCTTGGGTGACGAGTCCCCTGAATAAGACATAAGGTTTGGTGTACTCTCTGTCTCTTTCTTGTTAGCTGTATTGCTTATGCTCAAGTGGGATTGGTTGATGTTTCAACACGTTCCCAACTACCTTGCTTGGGTTAGAGGGTCTGTTTGGGGGGGTTCGTCATAGACGTAATTGCTCTGCACGTCATCTAGCTGTTTGAGAATGGGTTGTGTCAATAGTATACTATATAGAATAAAGAGGTAAATAGTAATGACCAGTTTTGTAATACTCGAGTTAGGTAATGTTTTGCTTCTCAATTGTTGCTTCTTGCTGTCACCTGTGGTTTTTATTTTTTGGTGAGTATGTTGATGAGCCTAATAGAAAGTGGTGTAGCTTCTTTAAATGACCCAAAAAGAGTGATTTTCGTAATATACACGCCTTCAAGATTTGTGTGCTTCTGTTTTACATTTTCTTACTTTTAATTAACATCTAGAAGCAAGTATTGTATTGCTTTTTCTTTGACTTGAAAGAAGTGTACAAAAAATACCAATTTTGAGAAAGTTTAGATCAATAAATTATTTAAAGGATTGAAACTTAGATGCTTGGATAACAAAGTTAAAACAATTAAACACTTGATGCTTGGATGGTGAATTTAAACAATTATACATAACCAGACTACTAAAAATTCAAACATCATCATACAACTAAAGCATGGGAGTTTCATCAACTCATACAAGTTAATGACTCTTCAGAGTTACAGCGAAAAGTTGGTCAGCTTTATCAAAAATAGATTAGAAAAAGCATCTTTTCTCTGTCTTCGAAGAAATCAGTCTTCATAATAAAATTGGTTTCGGAAGACTTTGTCTTTGAAGCTTCGGAAGACTTCATCTTTGGCTTCGGAAGAATTTGATCTTTGGCTTCGGAAGATTTTACACTTGGAATATTTTCTGTTAAGTGTAAAACTTCCGAAGTAACTTCTTCTGAACTTTTGGCTTCGGAAGATTTTACACTTGGAGTATTTGAGAGTGTAAAACTTCCGTAGCAAGTTCATGTTTGTTCCTTAGTGCATGCAGGAAGATTTTTAGTTGTTTCAACATCTTTGGTTGCATCAGCCTCGTAATCTTCTGATATTTCCTTACAGAAAACAACAGGGATGGTTGAACAGGGGTTGATGTTCATCACAGTAGCTAGCACGGCTGTAGCGGGCAACACTACTAAAGAAGTTTACAATGTACAACTTGTGTATGACATGAGATGGTGTGCTGCAGTTGCCTTTATATGTTTCCTATTAGCTAGATATAAAACCCGTAGCTTTGTTGGTTTAGTTATAACAGGATTTGATTTACTCATGACAATAATGTTGGTTTTAATTGCCTTGCTGCCTAAAGAATATGAATCTAACTTCTTAAATGCTCAAGTGATTTCTCTTTCTATCATTCTCATTGCTCCGCTCATCATCCGCTGTTCATGGACAAATACTCTACTAGTGAGAAGGAACAACTAGGTTGAAAAAGTTTGGAAAAATTATTGGAAAAGCATGTCTGTAACTCTCTTAACCGTCATTGGTGTATTCTCATTGCTCCGCTCATCATCCGCTGTGCATGGACAAATACTCTACCAGTGAGAAGGAACAACTAGGTTGAAAAAGTTTGGAAAAATTATTGGAAAAGCATGTCTGTAACTCTCTTAACCGTCATTGGTGTCTTTGCTTAGGATTTTTGGAGGATTTGGCTACATATTGTTTTTGGAGGCAGCATTTTTTGATAGTGCTAGCGATCTTGTAAAATGGCTAGTGAGCATTCCTAGTTTTTCTCAGGTTCCAATTGTTATGGCAACACTCTTGAGTGACGAGTCCATTCTATATAGTATACTATTGATACAACCTATTCTCAAGCAGCTGGAGATGTGCAAAGCGATTATACCTATGACGAGCCCCCCAAATAGACCTTCTAACCCTAGTAAGGTAGTTGCGAACGCGTTAAAACATCAACTATTCCTACTTGAGCATAAGCAATACAACTAACAAGAAAGAGACAGTGAGTACACCAAACCTTATGTCTTGTTCGAGGGACTCGTCACCCAAGAGTGGTGCCATAAAAATGGGAACCTGAGAATTGCATGTTAGTGGACATAAGTTGGTCTGTGTAACCAGCGCATCTTTGCTTAGGATTTTTGGAGGATTTGGCTACATATTGTTTTTGGAGGCAACATTTTTTGATAGTGCTAGCAATCTTGTAAAGTGGCTTGTGAGCATTGCAAGTTTTTCTTAGGTTCCCATTGTTATGACAACTCTCTTGGGTGACGAGTCCCCTGAACAAGACATAAGGTTTGGTGTAGTCTCTATCTCTTTCTTGTTAGATGTATTGCTTATGCTCAAGTGGGAATGGTTGATGTTTCAACACGTTTGCAACTGCCTTGCTCGGGTTAGAGGGTCTGTTTGGGGGGCTTGTCATAGACATAATTGCTCTGCATGTCGTCCAGTTGTTTGAGAATGGGTTGTGTCAATAGTATACTACATAGAATAAAGAGGTAAATAGTAATGACCAGTTTTGTAATACTCGAGTTAGATAATGTTTTGCTTCTCAATTGTTGCTTCTTGATGTCACTTGTGGTTTTTGTTTTTTGGTGAGTATGTTGATGAGCCTAATAGAAAGTGGTACAGCTTCTTTAAATGACCCAAAAAGAGTGATTTTGGTAATATACACGCCTTCAAGATTTGTGTGCTTCTGTTTTAGATTTTCTTACTTTTAATTAACATCTAGAAGCAAGTATTGTATTGCTTTTTCTTTGACTTGAAAGAAGTGTACAAAAAATACCACTTTTGAGGAAGATTAGATCAATAAATTATTTAAAGGATTGAAACTTAGATGCTTGGATAACAAAGTTAAAACCATTAAACACTTGAAGCTTGGATGGTGAATTTAAACAATTATACATAACTAGACTACTAAAAATTCAAACATCATCATACAACTAAAGCATGAGAGTTTCATCAACTCATATAATTTGGTGAGTCTTCAGAGTTGCAGCGAAAAGTTGGTCACTTTATCAAAAATAGATCAGAAAAAGCATCTTTTCTCTGTCTTCGAAAGAAATCAGTCTTCATAGCAAAATTGGTTTCGGAAGACTTTGTCTTTGAAGCTTCGGAAGACTTCATCTTTGGCTTCGGAAGAATTTGGTCTTTGGCTTCGGAAGATTTTACACTTGGAATATTTTATGTTAAGTGTAAAACTTCCAAAGTAACTTCTTCTGAACTTTTAGCTTCTGAAGATTTTACACTTGGAGTATTTGAGAGTGTAAAACTTCCACAGCAAGTTCATGTTTGTTCCTTAGTGCATGCAGGAAGATTCTTGGTTGTTCTAGCATCTTTGGTTGCATCAACCTCGTAATCTTCAGATATTTCCTTACAGAAAACAACAAGGATGGTTGAACAGGGGTTGATGTTCATCACAGTAGCTAGCACGGTTGTAGCGGGCTACACTGCTAAAGAAGTTTACAATGTACAACTTGGGTATGACATGAGATGGTGTGCTGTAGTTGCCTTTATATGTTTCCTATTAGCTAGATATAAAACTTGTAGCTTTGTTGGTTTAGTTATAACGTGATTTGGTTTACTAATGACAACAATGTTGGTTTTAATTGCCTTGCTGCCTAAAGAATATGAATCTAACTTCTTAAATGCTCAAGTGATTTCTCTTTCTATCATTCTCATTGCTTCGCTCATCATCCGCTATGCATGGACAAATACTCTACCAGTGAGAAGGAACAACTAGGTTAAAGAAGTTTGGAAAAATTATTAGAAAAGCATGTCTGTAAGTCTCTTCAACATCATTGGTGTCTTTGCTTAGGATTTTTGGAGGATTTGGCTACATATTGTTTTTGGAGGCAGCATTTTTTGATAGTGCCAGCGATCTTGTAAAATGGCTTATGAGCACTGCAAGTTTTTCTCAGGTTCCCACTGTTACGGCAACACTCTTGAGTGACGAGTCCATTCTATATAGTATACTATTGATACAACCCATTCTCAAACAGCTGGACGATGTGCAGAGCGATTATACCTATGACGAGCCCACCAAACAGACCCTCTAACCCAAGCATGGCAGTTGCGAACGCGTTGAAACATCCACCATTCCGACTTGAGCATAAGCAATACAGCTAACAAGAAAGAAACAGAGAGTACACCAAACCTTATGTCTTGTTCGAGGGACTCGTCACCCAAGAGTGTTGCCATAAAATTAGGAACCTGAGAATTGCATGTTAGTGGACATAAGTTGGTCTCTGTAACCAGCGCATCTTTGCTTAGGATTTTTGGAGGATTTGGCTATATATTGTTTTTGGAGGCAACATTTTTTGATAGTGCTAGCGATCTTGTAAAATGGCTTGTGAGCATGGCAAGTTTTTCTCAGGTTCCCATTGTTATGACAACACTCTTGGGTGACGAGTCCCCTGAACAAGACATACGGTTTGGTATACTCTCTATCTCTTTGTTTTTAGCTGTATTGCTTATGCTCAAGTGGGAATGGTTGATGTTTCAACACGTTTGCAACTGCCTTGCTTGGGTTAGAGGGTCTGTTTGGGGTGCTCGTCATAGACATAATTGCTCTGCATATCGTCCAGCTGTTTAAGAATGGGCTGTGTCAATAATATACTATATAGAATAAAGAGGTACATAGTAATGACCAGTTTTGTAATACTCGAGTTAGATAATGTTTTGCTTCTCAATTATTGCTTCTTGCTGTCACTTGTGGTTTTTGTTTTTTGGTGAGTATGTTGACGAGCCTAATAGAAAGTGGTGCAGCTTCTTTAAATGACCCAACAAGAGTGATTTTGGTAATATACACGCCTTCAAGATTTATGTGCTTCTGTTTTAGATTTTCTTACTTTTAATTAACATCTAGAAGCAAGTATTGTACTTCTTTTTCTTTGACTTGAAAGAAGTGTACAAAAAATACCACTTTTGAGAAAGATTAGATCAATAAATTATTTAAAGCATTGAAGCTTTGATGCTTGGATAACAAAGTTAAAACAATTAATCACTTTATGCTTGGATGGTGAATTTAAACAATTATACATAACCAGACTACTAAAAATTCAAACATCATCATACAACTAAAGCATGGGAGTTTCATCAACTCATACAAGTTGGTGAGTTTTCAAAGTTGCAGCGGAAAGTTGGTCAGCTTTATCAAAAATAGATCAGAAAAAGCATATTTTCTCTGTATTTGAAAGAAATCGTCTTCACAGTAAAATTGGTTTCGGAAGACTTTGTCTTTGAAGCTTTGGAAGACTTCATCTTTTGCTTCGGAAGAATTTGGTCTTTGGCTTCGAAAGATTTTACACTTGGAATATTTTCTGTTAAGTGCAAAACTTCCAAAGTAACTTCTTCTAAACTTTTGGCTTCGGAAGATTTTACACTTAGAGTATTTGAGAGTGTAAAACTTCCGCAGCAAGTTCATCTTTGTTCCTTAGTGCATGCAAGAAGATTCTTGGTTGTTCTAGCATCTTTGGTTGCATCAGCCTCATAATCTTAAGATATTTCCTTACGGAAAACAACAGGGATGGTTGAACAGGGGTTGATGTTCATCACAGTAGCTAGCACGGCTGTAGCGGGCAACACTGCTAAAGAAGTTTACAATGTACAACTTGGGTCTGACATGAGATGGTGTGCTGCAGTTGCCTTTATATGTTTCCTATTAGCTAGATATAAAACTCGTAGCTTTGTTTGTTTAGTTTTATCGGGATTTAGTTTACTAATGACAACAATGTTGGTTTTAATTGCCTTGTTGCCTAAAGAATATGAATCTAACTTCTTAAAGGCTCAAGTGATTTCTCTTTCTATCATTCTCATTTCTCCTCTCATCATCCGCTATGCATGGACAAATACTCTATCAGTGAGAAGGAACAACTGGGTTGAAGAAGTTTGGAGAAATGGTTGGAAAAGCATGTCTGTAACTTTCTTCACCATCATTGGTGTCTTTGCTTAGGATTTTTGGAGGATTTGGCCACATTGTTTTTGGAGGCAGCAATTTTTGATAGTGCTAGAGATCTTGTAAAATGGCTTGTGAGCATTGCAAGTTTTTCTCAGGTTCCCATTGTTATGGCAACACTCTTGAGTGACGAGTCCATTCTATATAGTATACTATTGATACAACCCATTCTCAAAAAGCTGGACGATGTGCAGAGCGATTATACCTAAGACGAGCCCCCCAAATAGACCCTCTAACCCAAGCAAGGTAGTTGCGAACGTGTTGAAACATCAACCATTCCCACTTGAGCATAAGCAATACAGTTAACAAGAAAGAGACAGAGAGTACACCAAAGCTTATGTCTTGTTCGAGGGACTCGTCACCCAAGAGTGTTGCCATAAAAATAGGAACCTGAGAATTGCATGTTAGTGGACATAAGTTGGTCTCTGTAACCAGCGCATCTTTGCTTAGGATTTTTAGAGGATTTGGCTACATATTATTTTTGGAGGCAACATTTTTTGATAATGCTAGCGATCTTGTAAAATGGCTTGTGAACATTGCAAGTTTTTCTCAGGTTCCCATTGTTATGACAACACTCTTGGGTGACGAGTCCCGTTAACAAGACATAAGGTTTGGTGTACTCTCTATCTCTTTCTTTTTAGCTGTATTGCTTATGCTCAAGTGGGAATGGTTGATGTTTCAACATGTTTGGAACTGCCTTGCTTGGGTTAGAGGGTCTGTTTGGGGGGCTCGTCATAGACATAATTGCTCTGCACGTCGTCCAGTTGTTTGAGAATGGGCTGTGTCAATAGTATACTATATAGAATAAAGAGGTAAATAGTAATGACCAGTTTTGTAATACTTGAGTTAGATAATGTTTTGCTTCTCAATTGTTGCTTCTTTCTGTCACTTGTGGTTTTTGTTTTTTGGTGAGTATGTTAATGAGCCTAATAGAAAGTGGTGCAGCTTCTTTAAATGACCCAAAAAGAGTGATTTTGGTAATATACACGCCTTCAAGATTTTTGTGCTTTTGTTTTAGATTTTCTTACTTTTAATTAACATCTAGAAGCAAGTATTGTACTGCTTTTTCTTTGACTTGAAAGAAGTGTACAAAAAATACCACTTTCGTGAAAGATTAGATCAATAAATTATTTAAAGGATTGAAACTTCGATGCTTGGATAACAAAGTTAAAACAATTAATCACTTGATGCTTAGATGGTGAATTTAAACAATTATACATAACCAGACTACTAAATATTCAAACATCATCATACAATTTAAGTATGGGAGTTTCATCAACTCATACAAGTTGGTGAGTCTTCAAATTTGCAGCAGAAAGTTGGTCAGCTTTATCAAAAATAGATCAGAAAAAACATTTTTTCTCTGTCTTCAGAAGAAATCAGTCTTCACAGCAACATTGGTTTCGAAAGACTTTGTTTTTGAAGCTTCAAAAGACTTCATCTTTTGCTTCGGAAGAATTTGGTACTTGGCTTCGAAAGATTTTACACTTGGAATATTTTTTGTTTAGTGTAAGACTTCCGAAGTAACTTTTTCTGAACTTTTGGCTTTGGAAGATTTTACACTTGGAGTATTTGAGAGTGTAAAACTTCCGCAGCAAGTTCATCTTTGTTCCTTAGTGCATGTGGTAAGATTCTTGGTTGTTCAAGAATCTTTGGTTAGATCAGCCTTATAATCTTTAGATGTTTCCTTAAAGAAAACAACAGGGATGGTTGAACAGGGGTTGATGTTCATCACAGTAGCTAGCACAGCTGTAGCGGGCAACACTGCTAAAGAAGTTTACAATGTACAACTTGGGTCTGACATGAGATGGTGTGCTGCACTTGCCTTTATATGTTTCCTACTAGCTAGATATAAAACTGGTAGCTTTGTTGGTTTAGTTTTAACGGGATTTGGTTTACTAATGACAACAGTGTTGGTTTTAATTGCCTTGTTGCCTAAAGAATATGAATCTAACTTCTTAAAGGCTCAAGTGATTTCTCTTTCTATCATTCTCATTGCTCCTCTCATCATCCGCTGTGCATGGACAAATACTCTTCCACTGAGAAGGAACAACTAGGTTGAAGAAGTTTGGAGAAATGGTTGGAAAAGCATGTCTGTAACTCTCACCGTCATTGGTGTCTTTGGTTAGGATTTTTGGAGGATTTGGCCACATATTGTTTTTGGAGGCAGCATTTTTTGATAGTGCTAGCGATCTTGTAAAATGGCTTGTGAGCATTGCAAGTTTTTCTCAGGTTCCCATTGTTATGGCAACATTCTTGAGTGACGAGTCCATTCTATATAGTATACTATTGATACAACCCATTCTCAAATAGTAGGACGATGTGCAGAGCGATTATACCTAAGACGAGCCCCCCAAATAGACCCTCTAACCCAAGCAAGGCTGTTGCGAACGTGTTGAAACATCAACCATTCCCACTTGAGCATAAGCAATACATGTAACAAGAAAGAGACAGAGACTACACCAAACCTTATGTCTTGTTCGAGGGACTCGTCACCCAAGAGTGCTGCCATAAAAATAGGAACCTGAGAATTGCATGTTAGTGGACATAAGTTGGGCTTTGTAACCAGCGCATCTTTGCTTAGGATTTTTGGAGGAATTGGCTACATATTTTTTTTGGAGGAAACATTTTTTGATAGTGCTAGCGATCTTGTAAAATGGCTTGTGAGCATTGCAAGTTTTTCTCAGATTCCCATTGTTATGACAACACTCTTGGGTGACGAGTCCCCTAAACAAGACATAAGGTTTGGTGTACTCTCTATCTCTTTCTTGTTAGCTGTATTGCTTATGCTCAAGTGGGAATGGTTGATGTTTCAACACGTTTGCAACTGCTTTGCTTGGGTTAGAGGGTCTGTTTCGGGGGCTCGTCATAGACATAATTGCTCTGCACGTCGTCCAGCTGTTTGAGAATGGGCTGTGTCAATAGTATACTATATAGAATAAAGAGGTAAATAGTAATGACCAGTTTTGTAATACTTGAGTTAGAAAATGTTTTGCTTCTCAATTGTTGCTTCTTGCTTTCACTTGTGGTTTTTGTTTTTTGGTGAGTATGTTGATGAGCCTGATAGAAAGTGGTGCAGCTTCTTTAAATGACCCAAAAAGAGTGATTTTGGTAATATACACGCCTTCAAGATTTGTGTGCTTTTGTTTTAGATTTTCTTACTTTTAATTAACATCTAGAAGCAAGTATTGTACTTCTTTTTCTTTGACTTGAAAGAAGTATACAAAAAATACCACTTTTGAGAAAGATTAGATCAGTAAATTATTTAAAGGATTGAAACTTAGATTCTTGGATAACAAAGTTAAAACAGTTAATCATTTGATGCTTGGATGGTAAATTTAAACAATTATACATAACCAGACTACTAAATATTCAAACATCATCGTACAACTAAAGCATGGGAGTTTCATCAACTCATACAAGTTGGTGAGTCTTCAAAGTTGCAGCGAAAAGTTGGTCAGCTTTATCAAAAATAGATTAGAAAAAGCATCTTTTCTCTGTCTTCAGAAGAAATCTGTCTTCACAGCAAAATTGATTTCGGAAGACTTTGTCTTTAAAGCTTCGAAAGAATTTGGTCTTTCGCTTCGGAAGATTTTACACTTGGAATATTTTCTGTTAAGTGTAAGACTTCCGAAGTAACTTCTTCCGAACTTTTGGCTTCGGAAGATTTTACACTTAGAGTATTTGAGAGTGTAAAACTTCCACAGCAAGTTCATCTTTGTTCCTTAGTGCATGCAGGAAGATTCTTGGTTGTTCAAGCATCTTTGGTTGCATCAGCCTTATAATCTTCACATATTTTCTTACAAAACACAACACGGATGTTTGAACAGGGGTTGATATTCATCACAGTAGCTAGCATGGCTGTAGCGGGCAACACTGCTAAAGAAGTTTACAATGTACAACTTAGGTCTGACATGAGATGGTGTGCTGCACTTGCCTTTATATGTTTCCTATTATCTAGATATAAAACTGGTAGTTTGTTGGTTTAGTTTTAACGGGATTTGGTTTTCTAATGACAACAATGTTGGTTTTAATTGCCTTGTTGCCTAAAGAATATGAATCTAACTTCTTAAAGGCTCAAGTGATTTCTCTTTCTATCATTCTCATTGCTCCTCTCATCATCTGTTGTGCATGGACAAATACTCTACCAGTGAGAAGGAACAACTGGGTTGAAAAACTTTGGAGAAATGGTTGGAAAAGCATGTCTGTAACTCTCTTTACCATCATTGGTGTCTTTGCCTAGTATTTTTGGAGGATTTGGCCACATATTGTTTTTGGAGGCAACATTTTTTGATAGTGCTAGCGATCTTGTAAAATGGCTTGTGAGCATTGCAAGTTTTTCTCAGGTTCCTATTGTTATGGCAACACTCTTGAGTGACGAGTCCATTCTATATAGTATACTATTGATACAACCCATTATCAAACAGCTGGACGATGTGCAGAGCGATTATACCTATGACGAGCCCACCAAACAGACCCTCTAACCCAAGCAAGGCAGTTGCGAACGCGTTGAAACATCCACCATTCCCACTTGAGCATAAGCAATACAGCTAACAAGAAAGAGACAGAGAGTACACCAAACCTTATATCTTGTTCGAGGGACTCGTCACCCAAGAGTGTTGCCATAAAAATAGGAACCTGAGAATTGTATGTTATTGGACATAAGTTGGTCTCTGTAACCAGCGCATCTTTGCTTAGGATTTTTGGAGGATTTGGCTACATATTGTTTTTGGAGGTAACATTTTTTGATAGTGCTAGCGATCTTGTAAAATGGCTTGTGAGAATTGCAAGTTTTTCTCAGGTTCCCATTGTTATGACAACACTCTTGGGTGACGAGTCCCCTGAACAAGACATAAGGTTTGGTATACTCTCTATCTCTTTTTTGTTAGCTGTATTGCTTATGCTCAAGTGGGAATGGTTGATGTTTCAACATATTTGCAACTGCCTTGCTTGGGTTAGAGGGTCTGTTTGGGGGGCTCGTCATAGACATAATTGCTCTGCACGTCGTCTAGCTGTTTAAGAATGGGCAGTGTCAATAGTATACTATATAGAATAAAGAGGTACATAGTAATGACCAGTTTTGTAATCTCGAGTTAGATAATGTTTTGCTTCTCAATTGTTGCTTCTTGCTGTCACTTGTGGTTTTTGTTTTTTGGTGACTATGTTGATGAGCCTAATACAAAGTGGTGCAGCTTCTTTAAATGACCCAAAAAGAGTGATTTTGGCAATATACACGCCTTCAAGATTTGTGTGCTTCTGTTTTAGATTTTCTTACTTTTAATTAACATCTAGAAGCAAGTATTGTACTTTTTTTTCTGACTTGAAAGAAGTGTACAAAAAATACCACTTTTGAGAAAGATTAGATCAATAAATTATTTAAAGCATTGAAACTTTGATGCTTGGATAAAAAAGTTAAAACAATTAATCACTTGATGGTTGGATGGCGAATTTAAACAATTATACATAACCAGACTACTAAATATTCAAACATCATCATACAATTTAAGTATGGGAGTTTCATCAACTCATACAAGTTGGTGAGTTTTCAAAGTTGCAGCGGAAAGTTGGTCCGCTTTATCTAAAATAGATTAGAAAAAGCATCTTTTCTCTGTCTTCGAAGAAATTAGTCTTCACAGCAAAATTGGTTTCGGAAGACTTTCTCTTTGAAGCTTCGAAAGACTTCATCTTTTGCTTCGGAAGAATTTGGTCTTTGCCTTCGGAAGATTTTACACTTGGAATATTTTCTGTTAAGTGTAAGACTTCCGAAGTAACTTTTTCTGAACTTTTGGGTTCGGAAGATTTTACACTTGGAGTATTTGAGAGTGTAAAACTTCCGCAGCAAGTTCATCTTTGTTCCTTAGTGCATGCAGGAAGATTCTTGGTTGTTCTAGCATCTTTGGTTGCATCAGCCTCATAATCTTCAGATATTTCCTTACAGAAAACAACAGGGATGGTTGAACAGGGGTTGATGTTCATCACAGTAGCTAGCACGACTGTAGCGGGTAACACTGCTAAAGAAGTTTACAATGTACAACTTGGGTGTGACATGAGATGGTGTGCTGCAGTTGCTTTTATATGTTTCCTATTAGGTAGATATAAATCTGGTAGCTTTGTTGGTTTAGTTTTAACGGGATTTGGTTTACTAATGACAACAATATTGGTTTTAATTGCCTTGTTGCCTAAAGAATATGAATCTAACTTCTTAAAGGCTCAATTGATTTCTCTTTCTATCATTCTCATTGCTCCTCTCATCATCCGCTATGCATGGAGAAATACTCTACCAGTGAGAAGGAACAACTGGGTTGAAGAAATGGTTGGAAAAGCATGTCTGTAACTCTCTTCACCGTCATTGGTGTCTTTGCTTAGAATTTTTGGAGGATTTGGCTACATATTGTTTTTGGAGGCAACATTTTTTGATAGTGCTAGCGATCTTGTAAAATGGCTTGTGAGCATTGCAAGTTTTTCTCAGGTTCCCGTTGTTATGGCAACACTCTTGAGTGACGAGTCCATTCTATATAGTATACTATTGATACTACCCATTCTCAAACAGCTGGACGATGTGCAAAGCGATAATACCTAAGACGAGCCCCCCAAATAGACCCTCTAACCCAAGCAAGATAGTTGCGAATGTGTTGAAACATCAACCATTCCCACTTGAGCTTAAGCAATACAGTTAACAAGAAAGAGACAGAGAGTACACCAAACCTTATGTCTTGTTCGAGGGACTCGTCACCCAAGAGTGTTGCCATAAAAATAGGAACTTGAGAATTGCATGTTAGTGGACATAAGTTGGTCTCTGTAACCAGCGCATATTTGCTTAGGATTTTCTGAGGATTTGGCTACATATTGTTTTTGGAGGCAACATTTTTTGATAGTGCTAGCGATCTTGTAAAATGGCTTGTGAGCATTGCAAGTTTTTCTCAGGTTCCCATTGTTATGACAACACTCTTGGGTGACGAGTCCCCTGAACAAGACATAAGGTTTGATGTACTCTCTTATCTCTTTTTTGTTAGCTGTACTGCTTATGCTCAAGTGGGAATGGTTGATGTTTCAACACGTTTGCAACTGCCTTGCTTGGGTTAGAGGGTCTGTTTGGGGGGCTCATCATAGACATAATTTCTCTGCACGTCGTCCAGCTATTTAAGAATGGGCTGTGTCAATAGTATACTATATAGAATAAAGAGGTACATAGTAATGACCAGTTTTGTAATACTCGAGTTAGATAATGTTTTGCTTCTCGATTGTTGCTTTTTGCTGTCACTTGTGGTTTTTGTTTTTTGGTGAATATGTTGATGAGCCTAATAGAAAGTGGTGCAGCTTTTTTAAATGACCCAAAAAGAGTGATTTTGGTAATACACACGCCTTCAAGATTTGTGTGCTTCTGTTTTAGATTTTCTTACTTTTAATTAACATCTAGAAGCAAGTATTGTACTGCTTTTTCTTTGACTTGAAAGAAGTGTACAAAAAATACCACTTTTGAGAAAGATTAGGTCAATAAATTATTTAAAGCATTGAAACTTAGATGCTTGGATAACAAAGTCAAAACAATTAATTACTTGATGCTTGGACGGTGAATTTAAACAATTATACATAACCAGACTACTAAAAATTCAAACATCATCATACAACTAAAGCATGGGAGTTTCATCAACTCATACAAGTTGGTGAGTCTTCAGAGTTGCAATCAAAAGTTTGTTAGCTTTATCAAAAATTGATCAGAAAAAACATCTTTTCTCTGTCTTCGAAAGAAATCAGTCTTCACAGCAAAATTGGCTTCGAAAGACTTTGTCTTTGAAGCTTCGAAAGACTTCATCTTTGGCTTCGGAAGAATTTGGTCTTTGGCTTCGGAAGATTTTATAATTGGAATATTTTCTGTTAAGTGTAAAAATTTCAAAGTAACTTTTTCTGAACTTTTGGTTTCAGAAGATTTTACACTTGGAGTATTTGAGAGTGTAAAACTTTCGCAGCAAGTTCATCTTTGCTCCTTAGTGCATGCATGAAGATTCTTGGTTGTTCTGACATCTTTGGTTGCATCAGCCTCATAATCTTCAGATATTTCCTTACAAACTCCCCCTAGACTGATGCTAACAAAAACAGAGAAGTTCTTCAGATGTTGATAGTCCTAATCAGGATCCAAAGTAAACCTTTCTTCATCATTTGGTCAGGGTCCTTTAGACTTTTTTAGAATCTTCTCATGTCATAGAGATCATGTAGAGGAAGGGCAAGCATGTCTTGTTGACTTCCTTGATCTCTAGTGACATATCATCAGCCTGGATTGTCAGCAAAACTCCAGAACACGATGGGTCTTCAAACCGCAAGAGGCTCTACTTGGATAGGAGTTGATTGAGCAGCCTCTTCATGCACTACCTCATTGCTAGATCTAAATTTCTCTAATTTAGATCTGTCCAATCAACTTGTTATGATCCCTCAACTTAGTATCCACAAATCACACCCCACCACAAACATCATTGGAAATGTTGACACAGGGGTAAGAACAAGAGGACAAACTCATGACAGCCATGTTTGTCTACATTCTTGTTTCCTATCCCAGATAAAGCTAAAAAAAGTTGATGAGGCTTTGAAGGATGAAAGTTGGATTGAAACAATGCAAGAAGAACTACTTCAAATCAAAAGACAGAAAGTTTTGAACCTATGTCCCTTTCCTCAAGGAAAGACAGTTATAGGGACCAAATGGGTTTTTAGGAACAAGAAAGATGATAGAGGGCTTGTCATCAAGAACAAGGCAAGACTAGTTGTTCAAGGGTACACACAAGAAGAGAAAATTGATTGCACATATATTTTTGCTCCTGTGACAAGACTTGAAGCTGTAAGAATATTCCTGGCTTTTGTTGCATCTAAGGATTTCAAGGTCTGCTAACTTGATGTCAAGTGTACTTTTCTTTATGGGGTGATAGATGAGGAAGTTTATGTCAAACAACCATCTGGCTTTGCAGACCCAGATCATCCTGATTATGTCTGCAAGCTTGATAAAGCTCTATATGGGCTGCACCAAGCTCCAAGAAAGTGGTATGAGACACCGTCTCAGTATCTCTGTCAACATGGATACAAAATAGGTACAATTGATGGGACTCTCTTCATCAAAGAAACAGGAAAAAACTTAATGCTGGTTCAGATATATGTAGATGACATCATTTTTGGGTCAACTAATCCAAAGTTCTGCAAAAACTTTAAGATGCCGATAAAGAATAGATTTGAAATGAGTGTCATGGGAAAACTTAATTTCTTTCTAGGTATTTATTGAATAAGGTTGACAGTGACATCTTCATCAATCAATCAAAATATGTACAAGACATTCTTACAAGATTTAACATGACTGATTGCAAAGTTGCAAAAGCACCCATAACAAGAAATCACTCCCTTGGTCCTGATATTGAGGGGGAAGTATGTAGATGAACGTCTCTACAGGGCTATGATTGGATCTCTTATGTACCTTACTACCAGCAGGCCTGATATTATGTTTGCCACATGCATATGTGCAAGATATCAAGAAAACCCCAAGATGTCACACCTGGTTGTTGTCAAGAGAATTCTCAGATATCTTAAAGGTGCATCTAATCTAAGCCTTTGGCATCCAAAGAATTCTGACTTCAAATTGTATGCTTATACAGATAGTGACTATGGTGGCTGCAACATGACTGCAAAATCTACATCTGGGGGATGTCAATTTTTGGTGGAAGGATAATCTCTTGGCAATGCAAGAAGCAATCCTGTGTGTCTGCATCAACTGCTGAAGTTGAATACATTGCTGCTGCAAGCTGCTATGCTCAAGTGCTCTGGATTCAGAATCAGATGCTACACTATGGATTCAACTTCAAGAAGATTCCCATTCACATAGACAATAACAGTGATATCTCTATTACAGAGAATCCTGTGCAGCACTCAAGGACCAAACACATCAACATCAGGTATCATTTGATTAAAGATAACTTTGAAAAGGGATTAATCAAACTAGTCAAAGTTAATACAAATGAATAATATGCTAATGTGTTCACTAAAGCTTTTGATGAACAGAGGTTTAAATATCTTGTATCAGCTATTGCGATGATTAACTTTGAGTACATTTTCCTAAAACATAAATCAACTTTATTTTTAAAACTTGTGTGTCCCAAATTGTCTATTTTATCACCTTCATAAGCCCATTTATTTTGGAAGTAAACAAATCTTTGTGATATTTCTTAAAATTTTTAAACAAAATTTGTCATTTTCTTTCGAAAGACTCAAATTGCCTTCGAAAAAAATTTATATCATCAAAAACAACTAACTATTTATAATACTTGACCTTCGGAAAAAATTCTAAGAATATCTTCCGAATCTTTAATATGCTTCTAAGTACTTATATGTATTTGATGAGCAAAAAATCTTCCGAAAGCAAAAAATCTACGTCTTACTACTTCATCTCCCTTACCATTGATCCTCCTCTTTATGAGGATCAGTTGCTTGCATTCTGGAGGACCTGCCAAGAGGTCACCATAGATGGGGAGAAGACACTATCTGCTATAGTGTAGGGGAGGACAATCTTCATCACTACGGCCATCATAAGTTCACACCTTTAGCTGGATGATGTAGAAGGTGATTTGTCCTTTTCAAAAGCTGCTGTCAACCATTCCTTCCAGCAGATGTGCTATGAGTGTGACTTCTCAGTCAAAACCTCCTTCAGGAAGGGGAATGTCTCGTCCAAATGGAAATACCTCCTCCATGTCATCATACACAGTCTAACAAGCATGGAGGATGGGATCAAGTTCCAGAGGACCTCTCCTTCATAGTCCATGAAATGGTTTAGGGGGTCAAATTCAGGTACTCTTAATTTGTCTATACAAATTTACTTGCTAATTTAGACTCCTTTGAATACTACATGTTCCCGAGATATGTCCAGCACATTCTCAACTATGAACTGGGCTCATAGTTGAGGGAAATGGGTAATATTCTTAAACTGGGACACATAAAGCCCAGCATCTTTAAAATACTAAGAAAGCCTACCGTTGGCTTTTCCGTGGTAGAAACAGCCCTGGTTCCAAAAATGTTTGAGCTCATTGCTCAGGGTGGCAACCTAGCAGCACCAGCTAGTATTGAACCCACACCCTCTACCTCAACCCCACCCCATAGCCAACCATAACACTTACCTACCAAAGAAAAACCAAACGAATCACTGCATCTACTACTGAGCATGTGCAGGTCCCCATATCACAACCTATGTAGGAGGAAGTAGAATCTCGAGCTCCCACTTCCCTTGAGGAGCAAACCACTCCCATCATTCAATTGATCAGTGCTGAGGTTCCTCATGCTTAGCCTAATGAGCTCATCACTCTTTGAGT
Source organism: Flaveria sonorensis (assembly GCA_025506505.1). Taxonomy (NCBI): domain Eukaryota; kingdom Viridiplantae; phylum Streptophyta; class Magnoliopsida; order Asterales; family Asteraceae; genus Flaveria; species Flaveria sonorensis. The sequence continues at coordinate 11,813,027 of CM046433.1, read as the reverse complement.
CTCTAAACTCAAGTGATCAACCTTCAGGGGACAGTTACCATCCCCAACCTCTAGATCTCAACAACCCATACCAAGCCTAAACTTTTATGATGATAAGGACTTGGATGTCAGTGAATACCATGAGTCTCTCTTCTTTACCCATGCTCAAAGAGAGATGAGTATTTCTAACTCACCCAGGTCTAGCCCACATTATCTACCCCCCACTGAGGTGGATCTCCCTGAACATGTTCAGGAGATCCATATGGAAGAGGCTCTCACTTTCGAAAGTGACTACATCAATAGGACCTCAACCATGGCAACCCAACCTCTTGACATTTCTCTGGAAGTTGTCATCAGGAAGGGGAAATCCAGCAGCCAAGAACACTATGCTGGTGATGAGGAAGAAGACCTAGTTTCAATTCTCTCATCCCCTAGTGATTCTTCAACTGAAGATGAGGGAAGTCTAAAACATAGGGTGCACAAACTAACAAACATTTGCACCTACCTAGTTTCAAAGATAGTTCACCTGGAATCTCAGGTGACTATCTTACAGAAGAGGGTCAATGACCAGCAACTTGAGATCACCGATCTCAATGGTCAGTTAACTTAGAGATCAATGAGGACAACTCAACCAGGTCCACAAAAACCTGTGGATGTCATGAACCAATTCCCCAGCTCACCTATACAAGAGGGTGATGCTACCAAAAAGGGGGAGAAAGTCTTGACAGCCACAGAACTTGAGAGTTCTTCCCAGAGTATGGACATAGAGGATTCATCACCCTCTCTTGCAATTGTCCATACTCAGCAACATCCTCAAGTCAGAAACCTACATCTGTTTGAGGAGAGAATTCTAAAAGCAATGTTTGCTCCCTCTGAGAATCCAATTATGGGATGGGGGTATGACACTAACAGAAGAGATCTTATGATCTCTAGAGCTCAGGGTCAATTGGAAATCTTCAACTTCTTACACCTAAGTTTCTATAAGAGCATCAATCTGGTGGATCTGTCATTTGTCAACCTGAGCAACAACAGACAGGCTGTAAGATTAACTGACCGGATACAAGATAGGGTGCTAGAGGAATTCAAATTAAGATCAAAATTATATAGACAAAGGCTAGAAAGTGAAATCTGTGATCAACTGGATGTTGAGGTGGACCCTAAGATTGGCTTTGTAGGGAAAACCTTGACTGAAGGCCTAGAGGTTGAGCTTGTGAACATTGAGACAGGATCTTCCTCTACACCCAGTACCCTCAGTGAGGCACCAGCCGGTGAAGGTGTCTCACAACCTCTCTCTGGCTAGAGCTTAACTGCTAAACCAAACAATGAAGGCCAAAGTTCTCTCTATCCTGAGTCACCAAGGCCTCTGGTTGACAAAGGAAAAAGGAAATTAACTCCCGAGGAAATCAAAGAGGAGAAGAGAGAGAGGAAGAGGAAGCTGAGGGGAGAGAGTTCAAGTAGGTCCCCAGGCTTCATGGAAGCTGCAATCCGGGCTGCCCCTAGGCCAAATACTCAAGAAGATGAGTTAAGGACAGCCATGCTAAACTATCTGGGGATCAGGAACTATAACATAGATGAACTCATCTCTCTCCCTTTAGAAGAGTTGAATAAGCTGGCTAACAATGAATTGTCAAAGAAGAGGAAGGAGGCAGAGGATGCAGCTTTGCTCCTCAAAATCAAAGAACAAATGAGACAAAAAAGACTCTACAAACAGACTCCTGGCCTCTCCTCGGCTCAAGAAAGCCCTAAGACAGAGGATGTGGCAATGCACAACCTCAGGTAGACAAGGAATCCGATAGAATCAACATGATAAACTACCTAAGTGCCACGAAACTCTATCAAGCATCTGCATTTCTTCCCCTATCCTATGAGTATGTAGAGTTTAAATATCTCAAGCTGTTAGAGCAACAGGTCATGAAAGAAAAAAGGCTGCTAAGAGAAAGCTTAGGGAAGAAGATGCAAAGTCAAGAGCCATCATCCACAAAAGCCAAAAGAAGTCTGAAGATAGACAATGGATGATGGGCTTCTTGAAGCTGTATGGATTCTCCGGAAGGAGGCTTGATCCTATGTCTCTATCCACAATGGATGAGCATGTAAGGGTGATCAAGCAGAAGATAAAAAGGGAAAGCTTGTGGACTTACATTCTCCACCTAGTCCAGCTCAACCTGAAGTTGAGGTAAAGGTTGAACCTACTAAGACAACACAACCTAAACCTAGAGCTGCATCTCAGCCAACTTCATCTTCTGATCTGCAGCAGGGTCCTCTTCTCTCTCCTTCTGAATCTGTGAGAGAAAAGAACCCACTGAGAGAGACACTACTGAACAACCAGGTGCTGAAGACCAGTCCTCTCAGTTGAAAACATCAGGGTGGAGAAAAAGGATGGCTGAAAGAACTAACTCAAGAAAGAAGAAAACAAAGGTATCCACCTCCAAACCTCAGGATGAGTCCGAACATCCTTAGGAAGTGCATGAATAGGCTACTCAACAAACTCCTATCATTGTAGAGCCTCTTGCTGTTGGAAGACCCATCCTGTCTTAGAGTTTTGCTGACAATCCAAACAGATAGTTTGTCATTAGAGATCAGGGAGGTCAGCATCTCTACTTCATACAAGACATGCTTGCCCTTCCTCTACATGATCTCTATGACATGAGAAGGTTCTATAAGAGTTTGAAGGAGGCTGATCAAATGGTGAAGAGAGATCTACTTTGGATCCTGATGAAGACTATCAATATTTGAAGAACTTCTTTGTTTTGGTAGCATCAGCCTAAGGGGAGTGTGTAGGGATCTATCTAAAGATTATAAGGCTGATGCAACCAAAGTCTTCCAACATGTACTAAGGAACATGTATGAACCTGCTACGAAAGCTTTACACTATCTAAAACTCTAAATGTAAAGTCTTCCGAAGCTAAAAGTTCAGAAGAAGTTACTTCGGAAGTTTTACACTTAACAGAAAATATTCCAAATGTAAAATCTTCCGAAGCCAAAGACCAAATTCTTCCGAAGCCAAAGATAAAGTCTTTCGAAGCTTCAAAGACAAAGTCTTCCGAAGCCAATGTTACTGTGAATACTCATTTCTTTCGAAGACAGAGAAAAGATGCTTTCTCTGATCTACTTTTTGATAAAGTTGATCAACTTTCTGCTACAACTCTGATAGCTCACCAACTTATATGAGTTGACGAAACTTCCATGCTTTAATGAATAGTAGATAAAGCCTTTGTCTGTAATTTTATTCTTTTGTTCCTATGTACTTTTTGTAATAGGAAAAATCAGTGAGCTATGGCATGTCATAGTCACTAGTCAAAAAGCAATCTGCCTTTTGACTCTAGATTGATATTGTTGTCTAGATTAGTTAATTCCATCTGTCCTTTCAAGTATTGACGGTTGTAGGTTATAGTATAAAGGAGTCTCGGATCCTTGTATTTTATTTGATACTTTGAACACTTGTAATAGAACTTGAGATCAATATACAACATCCTTGAAAACAACTCTTATGTTCTTGTTCTAAGTTCTGTCTCTTTGTTACTTGTGCTCTTTGTATCATAATAGTATCATGTTCTCTATTTGAATTGTTAAGTGATCTAAGATCACTTCTTATGTGAAAATAATTGTTGTTAACACTCTAACCCGATCCTACAATACTTTACTGAAAATACAAAGAACACAAGTAATTATAGAGACAGAACTAAAAACAAGAACAAAAACACAAGTATAGTTTTCAAGGATGTTGTATATTGCTCTCAAGTTCTATTACAAGTGTTACAAAGCATATCTAAATTACAAGAACCTGAGACTCTTTATACTACAACCTACAACCGTCAATACTTGGAAGGACGGTTGAAAATGACTAATCTAGACAACAAGATTAATCTAAAGTCAAAAGGCAGATTGCCATTTGACTAGTGACTATGACATGCCATAGCTCACTAAAAAGTTTACAGATACAAAAGAAAGAAGTTGCAGACAAAGACTTTTATCTACTGTTTACTAAAGCATTGGAGTTTCACCAACTCATACAAGTTGGTGAGTTTTCAGAGTTGCCGCGGAAAGTTGGTCAGCTTTATATAAAATAGATCAGAAAAAGCATATTTTCTCTGTCTTCGCAAGAAATCAGTCTTCACAGCAAAATTGGCTTCGGAAGACTGTCTTTGAAGCTTCGAAAGACTTCATCTTTGGCTTCGGAAGAATTTGGTCTTTGGCTTCGAAAGATTTTACACACGGAATATTTTATGTTAAGTGTAAAACTTCCGAAGTAACTTCTTCTAAACTTTTGGCTTCCGAAGATTTTACACTTGGAGTATTTGAGAGTGTAAAACTTTCGCAGCAAGTTCATTTTTGTTTCTTAGTGCATGCAGGAAGATTCTTGGTTGTTCTAGCATCTTTGGTTGCATCAGCCTTATAATCTTCAGATAATGTTGCACGTAAACCACCTCCCCATTGGAAGTCTCGAGAAAAGAAACCACTTGCGACAGATTACAAGTGTTTCATATGTGATGGACCGCACAAAGGTCGGGACTGTCCAAAAACATCAAGCCTGCATGCTATGATCGCGAGGGAGGAAGGTTGCCATGATAAAGGAGAAGGAGACGTTTGCATGGGTTCAATGCATGTTCTAAGTGCAATCAAAGCAAAAGTAGAGGATCGAGCAGCGCCAAGCAAAGGACTGCAATACATACATGCCACCATCAAGGGCAATCAAGTATGGGCTCTTGTGGATACCGGAGCTTCTCATAACTTCATGACCATCGGAGAGGCTCAACGACTCGGCGTTAGCTTTGTTAAAGGTGGTGGTACAATGAAAACTGTTTACACCAATGCCACACCAATACATGGGGAGGCAAAGGACGTTCAAGTGAAGATTGGAACATGGTCGGGGCCAATCAACTTCACAATAGTAGAGATGGATGACTTCAAAGTAGTTCTCGGCATGGAGTTCTTTGATAAGGTACGGGCCTTCACTATACCATTTGTTAACTCCTTGTGTATCCTTAATGAGGGAAGGACTTGTATGGTAAGTACGAAGTGAGGGTCAAGGAGTGGACCTAAGACCCTTTCAGCTATACAATTCAAGAAAGGATACAATAAGGAGCCATGTTATTTAGCAGTAACAAAGGTGGATAACAAGGAGATCGCCAAGGAAGACGTACCAAAAGTGATTCAGGACGTACTTGAAGAATACAAGGATTTCATGCTAACAGAACTACCAAGGAAACTACCTCCACGAAGAGAGGTTGACCACCAAATAGAGCTGGAACCAGGGTCAAAACCCCCGACCAAGGCCCCATATCGTATGCCACCGCCAGAGTTGGAGGAGTTACGTAAGCAGCTTAAAGAACTGTTGGATGCAGGCTACATTCGTCCCTCTAAAGCCCCCTATGGTGCCCCGGTATTGTTTCAGAAGAAGAAGGACGGCTCATTTCGCATGTGTATTGATTACCGGGCCCTAAACAAGATCACAATAAAGAATAAGTACCTAATTCCACTGATCGCCGATCTATTCTACCAACTTGGTAACTCGAAGTACTTTTCAAAGTTGGACCTTCGATCTGGGTACTATCAAGTAAGGATTGCTAAAGGGGACGAAGCTAAGACTACGTGCATCACAAGGTATGGATCATATGAGTTTCTAGTAATGTCGTTCGGTCTAACCAATGCACCAGCCACTTTTTGCACGCTCATGAATAAACTCTTCCACCCATTTCTGGACAAGTTCGTACTAGTATACCTGGATGATATTGGGTGTATAGCCATACGTTGGAAGATCACGTGGCACACTTGCGACAAGTATTCCAGGTACTACGTGAGAACAAGTTATATGTCAAGCTAGAGAATTGCTCATTCGCCCAAAAGGAAGTTGAGTTCTTGGGACATCGGAGGTACATTTTACTGGCCCCAAATGAAGGATGATGTGGAAACATACGTAAGAACCTGCTTAGTCTGTCAACAAGACAAGAATGAGCAACGCCAACCAGGGGGACTACTAGAACCATTACCAACACCCAAGGGCCCATGGGAAAGTGTCTCAATGGATTTCATCACTTGCCTACCGAAGTCAGAAGGAAATGGGAGCATAATCGTGGTGGTGGATCGATTTTCCAAGTATGGAACGTTCATTCCTGCACCAGCCGACGTAACGGCAGCTCAGACAGCAAGGTTATTCTTCAAGCACGTGGTGAAATATTGGGGCATTCCCTAAATCATCGTAAGTGATCGCGACCCGCGCTTCACAGGAAATTCTGGTCTGAGTTGTTCAAGATTGCAGGAACAAGTCTGAATTTCTCGACAAGCTTCTACCCACAAACCGGTGGACAAACCGAGCTTGTCAACGCATTGCTAGAGTTGTACCTTCAACATTATGTGAGTGCCAACCAACGTGATTGGGGAAAGCTCCTCGACGTGGCACAATTCTCTTACAATATGCAACGAAGTGAGGCAACTAGCAAGAGCCCTTTTGAGATAGTCACAGGACGTCAACCACTAACTCCAAACGCCCTAGCCGCCTCTTACAATGGAAATAGCCCTGCTGCTTTCAAGGAAATTAAAGAGTGACATGAGCAAGCGGATTTGGCACGAGCTTCACTTAGTAAGGCGGCTAAAAAGATGAAGAAATGAGCCGACAATAAAAGAAGGCACGTCGAGTTCCAAGTTGGGGACCGAGTCATGGTAAAGCTATACCCCAACAATTCAAGTCGTTACGAAGTGTGCACAAGGGACCAGTGAGGAAGTACGAAGGTCCCTTCCCGGTAATCGCACGAGTGGGCAGAGTTTCTTACCGCCTCCAACTACCACCCAAGTTAAAAATACACCCCGTCTTTCATGTGAGTTTTCTTAAGCCATACCATGAAGACACGGAAGACTTAGAGAAAGGGGTATCCAAACGAGCACCAACCGCTGAAATGGTTTCATCTTTTGATCGAGAGGTTGCTGAAATTCTATCACAACGTACTATCCGTAGGAGGGGCGTGCCAAGCCACAAGGAATATTTGATGAAGTGGAAGAACATGCCAGATAGTGAGGTCAGTTGGGAACCAAAGGATACACTATGGCAGTTCAACGACGAGATCAACAAATACCATGAGGAGAGCATGACGAGGACGTCGCGAGGTTAGGTGTGGGAGAATGTCACACACCGCATATATTTCAAGCCACAATGCTCGGGATTCCAAAATTTTCAAGCAAGCTTTAAAGATTCAAGCTTACTCCAAAAATATCTCAAGAACTACCATGATTTAACCATAGAAAAATCTAGATGATTAGCCTAGAAATTTTCTTGTAAAATATCTTAGATATTAACATACAAATATCTAAGATATTTAGCACTAAGATAGTTATAGATTAGGAATAATCTAGATCCTTAGAACAAGTATAAATAGGTGGTAATAGGATCATTCCAAACCACCACACAAGTGTTGTAATCAAGCGTCCTTGTATACAAGTTCTCAAGCAATACAAGTGTTCTTTCTTTCAAGCTTTCTTGTGATCTTTCTTGCAATCTCAAAAGTCATTGAATCGCTGCTAACTTGGTGATCTGGTCGAGATCAAGGCTGACTTAGTACGGTGACTAAATGCCGCACGAGAGTTTGGGAATCACTCCGTGACATTGGGGTGTCATCCATCACTTTCATAGGTTCTTGTGGACTTGGTTGAGTCCTCCTTAATGGTCTCTCAGCTAACTAGCCCTTGAGATCGGTGATCTCAAGTTGCTGGTCATTGACCTTTTTCTGTAAGATAGTCACCTGAGATTCCAGGTGACTGATCTTAGAAACTAGATTTGTGCAAGTTTGAGTTAGTTTGTGCACTTTCAGTTTCAGACTCCCCTCATCTTCAGTAGAAGAATCACTAGGGATGAGAGAATTGGACCAAAGTCTTCTTCCTCATCACCAGCATATTGTTCTTGGCTGCTGGATTTCCCTTGCATCATGAGAACTTCATGAGAAGTGTCAAGAGGCTGGGTTGTCATGGTTGAGGTCTTAGAGATGTAATCACTTGCAAAAGTGAGAGCCTCTTCCATATGGATCTCCTGAACAGGTTCAGGGAGATCCTCCTCAGTGGTGGGTGGATGATGTGAGCTAGACCTGGATGAGACAGGAGTACTCATCTCTCTTTGAGCAGGGATGGAGAAGAGAGACTCATTAGACAATAATACAACATACCACATCTAAAACCTCTGCCACTGATTCAGTGATTATTTTAGAGAACTACAGGCTGCTGACAATAATAAGATTCTATTTTCTACTCTAAAGCAGTATACTATAATACTCAACTTACAGTAATAATCTATACAAGTTGCTAATATACATGAAGATATCATGTCATATTGTCTACATGAAGATATTCATAGAACATATTCTATAACTGCATATTAAAAAGTACCTCAAGCTATAAAAGACGTTTTAATTAGAGGTCATTATAGCTAAACATTATAATTTTCTCATCCCAAATTTAATGACTGTATAAATAAAATATATATGGTGAAAGAATACAGATAATTGTATAAGTAGGTAATTAACACCATACCCTTCATCATATGTAGAAGTGGTCCTTGGAGCATACTACTTAGCCACCCAACAATAATCTTATGATCTCTAAGCTCATGACATGATAAAGAACAAAATAATAAAATGTAACCACAGAATGCAATAATGTAAATTTAGAAGGAGACGCCTCTGATATCAATTCTTGCTGCCACAATAAAACATCTAAGAAAACTCTAAATATTTAGTAGAAAACTAAATTTGTCTGATCAATCAAATTAAGCATCAATGTGTATCACCATAAACAGTAGAAAACTAAATTAGCATGATGAATCAAAATAATTTTGTGAGAAATTTTTTTAAAAGATTAATATGCATTAATATGTATATGATAATATGAGTTGCTTACTTTTAAGCTTTAAAGTCCCCTGATGTTCTATCTTCTTAATTTAATGTTACGACATAATAATATTATTATTAAAAAAAACAGAAACCACTTATGTGGTAGAATAACACTGAATTCGTCTAAAGAATAAATAATAAATTTAAACAATCAATTAGTCAAATGGGTAACTGAAGATTACCTTCAATTTTTTCTTCTAAAGCTTTTTCATAATAAAAAAAAACTTTCTTATTTAGAGTTTCATCAGAGCCAGCCTTTTATACACTCAATGAAAGGCATTAAGGCAATAAACAAAATTAAATTATTATCTTGTGTAATGAAAGCAGCGAGTGCGTTAAAATACAAAATATAACCTTACAAGATGATGCATTGGGAACACATCCTAGTTGTCCATGTCACATGTCTTTTTATCGTGAAACTTCATCTGCAATTTTTAAAAACCTTACAGTTACAATAGTTGAATTAACAGATAAGTAAAAAAAGGTTCAACTGAGAACAAATCAACATATTTCATCATAATCACTTTCTTCAGAACTACTATCGTCAGAACTGTTTACTTTCTTTGCAAGAGTGGGAGCAAGACCATTTTTGGCCCCTGCAGTTGAGGGCTTGTTTTTTTTTTACTATAGGTTCTTCCTATACAAAAGCACAAATAGATTTAAAACACACCGGTATCTATGCTTAATACCTTAAACAAAATACAAAGCTTACTTACTTTATCTGAGTTGTCACTGTCATCTGATCCATCACTTGATTCGCCTTTCTTTTTAGTTGCGAACCATTCTTGAACAGAGCAAGTGGCTTCTTATTCCTCCTATTCAAATGCAAACATACTTAGAGAACATACTATGGTCGAGTTAAGTTGGCTCACACATAAATAATAAATAAATTAAAACAATTTACATATCATAGAATGTGAAGATTAAAAGAGACTTGTTCATTAGCAGTTAGAGACAGTCCACTAACACAAACCCGCCTTGCATGTCTAGTATCTTGGTTAGCAGTATTTGTAAGTATTTCATTCATAACAAAAGTAAAAAGGATATAATGTATAAAAATAAGTATGGCATACAACCTGCACTCATTGCTTAAACTGTCATATTCACCAACATATATAAACCTGTCTTGCATGTCTAATAGCATGATTAGTAGTATTTGTAAGTATTGCACTCGTACCAAAAGTAAAAAGGATATAATGTGTGAAAATAACTATGGCATACAACCTATACTCGGTCATTGCGTTCTCATAACATGAAGAGCTTCAAGCTGCAAAAGGAGACAAGGATAGAAATAAAAATATCAAATACAAAACAAAAATACTAGTGTGAATAAGCCCTAACATCCTCTTGTCTGCAAGTCTTGTATGACATAATATATTATTAGATTACAAACATAACCTCAAAGGAACACATGTTTCCTTTTTTCAAAAAAGAAAAGGAAAAGAATAAAATCATAGATTTCTGAGTTTGAGGAATTTGTGTTCCTCTGTTAAATACTCTATGCAGTTTACCATGATAGTCAACATACATATGCATACGAATTTCACATTTGTAGAATTCTGACGTTGGTTACTGTCAGGTTGGTTTGTTTTTTATGACACAAATAGTATTTGATGACCTGGTTTTATATCTGTTGGGTACTCTTTTTTATATGTTTTGCCATGAATTTAGTTTTTTCTTTCTTTCAATTTTAGATACATATAGATTATTGTATACAGGGTTTAAATTATGTGGCGGCATTGTTGTTACTTGTGATGAAAACCGAAGAAGAAGCTTTCTGGATGTTAGCAGTTCTCCTAGAAAATGTATTGGTCAACGAATTGTTACACAGATAATTTATCAGGGTGTCATGTGGACCAAAGGGTGTTCAAAGATTTGCTGACCAAGATATGCCCAAGGTACATGTATACTCTTGGTTCTATCATGTATTCATGATCATAGACTCTTTCATGCTTTTGGGTCGGGTCGGGTCAGGTCGGGTTGGGCCAGCTAATAGGTCAAATCAGCTTCAGGTCAACCTAGGTTTGGTGAAGGTGGTTGTCGTGTCTATGGCAACCTGTAGGTGGTTGTGACAGTCATTGGCGGTGTGTGGTGTTAGCTCTATGGTAGCTAGTTTATAGAAGAGACTCATTTTGACCCATTGTAAAACAGCCCGTTTAGTTGACAAAAGTTATCCAAATCAACCCAATTACGTAAGTATCAGTCATGATGTGCAGGTGCACTTTTACAGTTATGGTTTTGAAACATTGCAGGTTATCTGCTCATTTAGAAGCTCTGGGGTTTGATGTTTCCCTCGTAGCTACCGAGTGGTTTCTTTGCCTGTTCTCAAAGAGCTTACCTTCAGAGGTTAACATTTACTAATAATCCCGTTTGTCTTTACTGTAGCATGATACAAATCCATCTTTCTTTAATAGTGTACAACGTCTGATCCTTTTGCAGACAACTATGAGAGTGTGGGATGTATTCTTTTATGAAGGGGCACAAGTCTTGTTTAATGTAGCGTTGGCTGTTTTCAAGGTAAGGACTATACGCTTGTTTTTCATCATTTTTTTTCAAGGTTTAACTGATTAATGCTGGCGTCACAGATGAAGGAAGAAGAGTTGTTGATGACCCATCATGTTGGGGATGTAATCAAGATAATACAGAATACCACACATCATTTATTTGATCCCGATGACTTGTTGACCGTAAGTCAACACCCTATATATAAAGTTATACACCTTTGTTTCATTCTACATGTTGACCTTCATTCTTACTGGCTGCAGGTTACCTTTGAAAATATTGGCTTTATGACAAGCAATTTATCGAAGCAAAGGAAGAAGCAAGAAACGGTGGTAATGGCGGAACTTGACCAGAGATTAAGGCGACTAAACACAAGTAAACTAAGCGTCACTAGTTGCTGCATGTGATGTAAGGTTAGTACATGTGAATGTGTTGTCTTATGTTTCTCTGAGGGCAAGCAAGATCCCCGTGAGTCGCTTTTTGTGTTCCTGGGAGAGAATGGGGTGCTTCATTGAAGAAGAGAAAAAGTGTTGGACTAGAGGTAGGAAGTGTGAAATGCAGCTAAATTTACAGTTTTTTTAAATTTAATATCAGCTATGAATATAATTTCAATCCCCTGTTAAATAGTTATATTTCGTTCATACAGAATGAGCATTTTAACATGTTAAATTAAGCGATGATAGAACAATTCTAATTGTACCTATGATGAGGAGTGGTACCTGGTGGCCAAAGGTACTCCTGACTTGTAAAATCTGGTAGACTCACTAGACTGTAGTTAGGTTGACCATAGTTGCTCGTGCTACCAGGGTAACCATGGTTAGGGTAATCATAGTTAGAATAGTGACCCAGTTGAGGGTGCCCAAACCCAACACCTGGCCCGTAGGGATCAATCTTATATGCATTGTGTGGAGGACCGAAACTGGATGTTGTCCAGGCAGGATGCACGGCAGACTGAATCTTGGCTCAGGTATGGAGGAGTTTGAGGAAATCACTGGACTTGATAGATCCATGTCAATCATGTTATCCGGAGCATCAGGTTGTTCTTCCGGTATATCATCCAGCATGGTGACTATATCGGGATAGTTGGTCATAATATCTGAGAAATCATCAAAATAGTCATGGTTTCTTCCATCAAGTAACTCACGACTACACTTTCATCTTGGTGTGGTGTCGTTTGAAGTTGTTCTCTGTGACCTTGCATTTCGGCTACTTGAATGTGCTTAGCAGTCCAGTCAGGCCGGGTCCAGAGCGAGAGTGTTGGTGGTTTGGCATTCCAATCATCCACTGTCTGGTCTTTAATGTTAGCCGATCCAGGTAAGTAAAATGACTGAAAGGACCAAGAGAAAGTAAACAAGCAACAGATAATTAGTTGTTAGCTTCTTAGAGATGTTAATGTTACTAGAGTAATAATTATAATGGTTGTGATTGTATATATCAATTGGCTGAAGTTTACATAATATTTATACACAGAAAAGTAAATATGCTAATAACTATACAAAGGAAATTATGCATATAAATAAGAAAATGGTTGAATGAAATAATTGAGGCATGATTCTCTCCTTGAGATTAGTTGTGATAGCTTTCAATTAGTCAATTAGGAGATGTATTCCTTATACGCCCCCGTAAGATGGAGGATCCGTCGGATACGCCAATCTTGGACCGATTCCGTAGAAATGGTGCTCGGGTTAACGGTTTGGTGAGCATGTCTGCTAGTTGATCTTGAGAGCTAATATGAAGAACTCGTAACTGGCCAGCCGTAATTTGTTCCCTAACAAAGTGATAGTCAAGTGCTATATGTTTCATCCTTGAATGGTAGACAGGATTTGCACAGAGATAGGTAGCACCGGTATTATCGCAGAACAATGTAGGAGTTGTGGATAGATGAAAACCAAGTGCAGGCATTAAATTCTTAGTCCATGTAATCTCTGCAGCTGCGTTTGCTAAAGCTTTATATTCGGCTTTAGTGGATGATTGTGAGACTGACTTTTGACGAGTGGATTTCCATGAAATAATGTTTGTGTCAAGGTAGAGCATATAGGCAGTGGTAGATCGACCAACATCATGTACACTGCCCCGGTCCGATCCGAGAAGGCCTAGAGATCGAGCGAGGAATTGCGGTTTAGAAAAAGGCCATGATGAATGGTTCCTTTTAGATAACGAAGGACCCGTTTAAGGGCTTGCCAATGTGTTTGGCGCGGGTGATGCATGAATTGTGAGAGTTTGTTAATGGCAAAGGAGATATCTGGACGAGTGAACGCTAGATATTGAAGGGATCCTACAAGTTTTCGATATGGTGTAGCATCAACGCTAGGGGACGAGTCAGAGATGGATAGTGGTTCGGTGGCACTAAGATGGGTAGTAACATCCTTTGCTCCGTCCATTTTGAACTGTTATAATATGTCTTGGATGTAGTGATGTTGGGATAGAAGGAGACCATTTAGTGTGGGAATGACTTCAACACCCAGAAAGTGATGAAGCTTGCCAAGATCTTTTATAGAAAATTTGGAACTTAATGCCTTGATAGAGTGGTTAAGAAATTGTTGGTTATTGCCTGTAAGAACTATATCAACTACATAAACCATGAAATAGCATGTGATGTCTTGGTGTTGGTAGATGAAAAGTGAGGCATCGGCTAGGGATTTACGAAATCCAAAGCGAAGAAGAAAATTGGCAAGTTCAATGTTAACAATTTTCAAGATTGAGAAGATTCTACCAGCTTTCAGAAAATGAACATGGCTTATCAATCTTAACAATTTTCAAGATTGAGAAAATTCTACCGACTTTCTGCTCTATCCCAAATTGGTTTTTAATTGAGCCCAAAACATAGTGGATGGCATGACTGTTGTATATGATGTATTTATAGTTTCGAATTGAACCAGTTAAACGATATAGTTGACTATCGCTATATCAGTATTTTTATAATTTCAGCAGGCTAACTTTAGTATAGCTGTACAGATACTACATCAGTTGTGAAAGGGTTATGTCCTCCAATCCACCAATGTTTAAATTATTAAATAAAAAGGATATAATCTAAGACTGCTCATAATGATCAGGAAAACCAGGGTCCAGATATGAACAAGTATGCGGTTTCTATAGATACCAACTTCGTAAAACGACTTGTGAGCCAACCACTGTAAAAATGAAACAATAGAAAATCTTTACCGTGTCACCGTCTTCAACATACGTATGGAGTCTATTAACTACCTGCACCATAAAAGCAAAGCCTCAAATGTCAGATGTCCCTTCAACAGATCGAAAAAAATTTTATCACCATATGACATGTATATTTGTCATAATCAAGTTGCTTAAAGGGAAGAATAAGTGGGACTCAGAGAAGATTATCCTGTCAAAGTCGATTAAATAATAGAATATTGAGATTATCCTGTCAATGTCGATTAAATAATAGAATATTGTGTTTTTGGCATGGGATGTATACTTCCACAAGGACCCTGCACAAAACAGGAGCTAAGTCAAGCACCGGGTACGCCCTTTTTATTTCGTTATACAAGTGATGTATGATGTATCTATACATCTGATCAAGGGATCATGATCATTTCATCGTCCCTTCTAAACGGATCCAATTTCCATCAATATTAATTTTGGAATAAAGTAAAAAGATATAATGATTAACCATTTGTGTTCCAGAATGTGACAACTGACCTGACTAGAAAGATACAAGGAACACACATCATACCTCTTTAAGCTTATCTACTTTTGTAAAATGACGTCCAAAGGAGGTATAACGGTCTCCAATTAGAAAAGGGGCAAGAAAGACATGCAGCTTTTTCTGCATATCAACAAAAATTTATCACAATAAATCCTTCTTTATAAATCATAAAACTCTTAAAATGGGCTGAGCATGTGAACATCAAAGCCTGAACTGTTTTGCAGCTTAGAGATGGAACCTTTAAAACAAGGATGTCACATGATGAACAACAAGCATATATTTATATAAATAAATTGATTGCTCCAGCATAGATACTAGATATTAATGGTATTGCTGGCAAACTGTAAATGAATTGAAGTGTTGCTGGCATAGAATCACGTCATAAATAGAATTTGCTTCTGATACATCAAGTTATAGACCATTAATAACCCATCTGTCTGAACTTTACATGTTGAAAGTTCATCTCCTGATGTCCAAAATTACCCCCTTTCCCCTAAAAAATATTTTTGGATCCAATAATATTAAGTCATTAGTGAGGGTTATTTAAATATTGGTTTGAAGCATGGCTCATTATAAAATAAGATAATACGAGATCAAGTATCTATATTCATGAAGGAAATAAATACAGATTTAACAACAAAAGAAAAGGAAAATGAAGCATAAACAAAACAATGTAGAAACTAGAAACTAAAATAAAGACCATCTTTCGCCATACCTTCCATCTGATGAGCTGATTGAGGACATTTGGCTCACAAACCGCTTTTGCATCCTCAACACTACCACCATCCTCGAATTTCTTTAAGGCCGCTTTTACTGCCTGTGAAAAAAATACACACCTTGTGAGTTTAAATGTAGCTTTAGTGTTTTACTATTCTTATAAATTGTCTGGTTGGTTTACCACCTTTACAGAAGCCTCAACCTTTCCCATGGTAATGGTCTTATCTAATCCAGGTTGTGGGGAGTATATTTCATTGGTGCATCTCGCTTTCTTCTCTTTTATAAATTCCTCGCTATCTACTGAAGATGTAGCGTCTTCTCATTAATTTCAAAATCCTACACACCAATATATTACCGTGACACATGAATGGTGACAAAATAGGAAACATTACAACACAAGAAATAAAAAATAAAAGTAGTTTGTTTTCATTTCGGAATCTACTTTAGGAGGTGTAATCACTTCCATCTTTTTCAGTGGTTTAGAAGTAAGCCGTTGTTCTTTGTGCGTATCTTTGTTTGGTGACTTGATTAGGATAATGTTAGAAGGCTGCTCCTAATTTCTAGGAATGGATTTGTTGTCCTCAATGGAAGATGTCATTTTGGACATAGTGGAAGAATTGCCTTTCTCCAATTTAGTACCACCGTAAGTAACTGGGTTAAATTGTCTTCCAACAACCTTTGGCATCCTTTTGGTGTTAGTTATTTTAAAATTTCCATAAGCATTGCTCCTTTCTGACATTATCTCTGTTCTTCTCCCTTCCCCATTCTTTTTCCATACAATAGAAGGAAAAAGAAGATGATCTCTTTTTGGTGTCTTGATACCTGGAATGATAGGGTGCTTCCTGGCAATGTATTAATTAATACTCCATATCAAATGTGCATATTAATTAGATCATGCAGTATGAAGGATAAAACTTACATGCAATACATCAAGATTTATTTTGGCAAGAGACCACCCCATGCTCTTTGCTCGATTGTTCCATCTGCACTACCCTCGAAAGCTATTTTTCTGGAAAATATTATTAACAAGTTAATATCAGGTTTTTTGTTTGGAGATATAAAGGTCAAGGGAAAAATCTTAATTACTTAGGTAAGCATTTCCTATGATATGCCTCTGGGCATCGCCTACAGACTACAAGTTGCAATTCAGGGTCATCTTTATTTTCTCCATGTTGACAGCAATGGCACTTATGGATTGGACAAGTGAATGGTTTTCCTGCAGCTATTTGTCTTTTAAGTTGACTAGCCAAGGTTCCATCTGATGGGTAGAGCAAATTTGCAACACATCTTGGATGATAAAAATGCCCGCAAGTTGCAGAAACACAACGGAAGACCTAAAACGGTATTTCAATCAAAATCTTAATACCCCTAAACCATGTAATATGTATCCAAACTCAACATTAACAAATTGCAGATTATTGATACCATTGATGTTCAATTGTTCAACTGGGCACTTTCGTTACAAATAATAATCTCACACAATGTCCAAAAAATATTAGTAGTAGACAAATCTGTTGCGCATTGTTGTGTATCATGGCACGATCAAATTTGTCAAACAACATATGTATAATATTCTGTTTGTTTTAAGTTAGTTATAACTTATAACAGAACCTCAGCTGAAGACTTATCAGAGAAGCCCACCAATCCACAAACAAAGCATTGATGCTTCTGGTGTTTACAGTTATCACAAAGAAAAGTTGCAACTGCCAGCATACAGAATTCAAAGATGATTATGCTTAAGCCAAGTGAAAATCATACAATTGAAAAATATAATTATATTACATATAGCCATATAGGTTCATACCTCATATTGAGCAGCATTTTTAAAGCCAAGGGACTCGCAACAAGTGTCAATTCCTGCATCTACGGTTGGATGGAAAGATAGCATACATTGTCCTCACAACTACTATAGGTGGAGAAATTGTGTAAAGTAAAAAGATATATAAATTTAGTAGAAACATTAAGTACACATCAGGCAACTTTTATACGTTAAATGCCTGGTCAACAGAAGTGTAAAGGCATGAGGAAATTCACAGCTCTTGCTGTTGATTCAAGGACATCCTTCCAAATTTATCAAACCCAAAGAAAACTTACACTATGAATATACTTGGTCTATGTGGTGTCTCAATTAAGTCACCATACAAAGGAACTAGATGCATATGGGAGAACATCACCGCCATTGTCGCAGAATGCACAAACAGAATCAAATTCTCCTTCTGGTTCCTTGTCAAAATTGTCATTTTCACCGTTGTCAGAAACAATAAACTTTGACATGATTGTTGCTTGATTTTCCTACAATGCAAAAGAGAAAGAAAAAATCCTTCGGTAGGGGTACAATAACACGATAAACACATGAAAAATAATTACAATTCACCTCATGAAGAGTTTCTCTTCTACCAAGATTCTGAATCTCCAATAAAGCGGTAAAGTTAAAAATGAAATCGGTGCATTGTGAGAGTTAAGAACATGATAATTTGTTACACATTCAGGAATGATTTCACCTTCTTCATCGGAGGATGCCATTAGAGAACTTGAAACCCTAGAAACTAGTTTTACGGTGCCGGGTACTGCAACACAATATTGCATCATATACAAGGTTGTTTTTAACAAAGACTATCATGAACAGACAACAAAAACATAACAACTATAAACAGAACATAAATAAGTCACGGTTAAACAAATAAAACATACCAACATACTTTAACAGAAAAGACGCATAACAGAGGTAAGATGATTACATAGCAATATGTCTCGGATGTTTCATAAAAACAGTAGTCTTAGCTATGCAATAAATCATTTTGGCTTCTTAATATTCCGCTTAGGCCTTGTATTTCCATGTGATGGCGTTGAGGTGTCCACAAGGCATGTCGAGTCGGTAACTATTGCTTCATCACAAGTAATGTGTAGTGTAGGTCTAGCCGAAACCACATCTTCTTCATGATTAGCACTTGTATGAAGATTTGACAAATCACTTCCGAACACAAATACACAACGAATTATAATATCAAAGACAATTTTTAAGAAAAAACTACCGATGATGTCTTGGTTATAGTCGATGACAACTGTGAAATCCGTGGGCCCCATAAAGCTTCGTTTGCCATTTCCCATTCATCGGATGTGATCCGACTAAGAAATTCACTACCCTCATCAACCTCATCACTTTTAGAATCATCTTGTTTGAAATTGATACCTGGAGCACCGGTAAATGTAATTTTCTCTGTAGCAACCAATTCTAATTTCTCACCGATGTATTTTGACACCGTGAAACGACGAATATAATGAGGTTCCAAATTGTATTCATCAATTTTGATCCTAAGAACGACACTTCTAGCACATAAAGCCTCAAAGAAATAATTTTGTATCCAAAACGGATCATCAGCACCCTGCATCAAAGGAAAAAAATAGTACTAAAATTCACATACACACACAATAACACTTGAAAAAAACACACAAAAAAAACTCTCTAAGAGCAACATGAATTTCTAAATCTGCCTAGGCTATATACATATGATGCAAACATATTTAAGTAATATAAAAAAAATACCTTTGATAAACTCTTAACAACAAAATCATCTATAGTTATAAGAAGAAGAGCAATAGCGACATCATCAAAAAGAACACACGTCATCTCCTCATCCTTATCAACAACGTGTGCAGCCACCTTGTAACTGTGCCAATGTTAGGCTCACAAAGGGGGGTCAAAAAGAAAAAAAACAATCATATAAAACTTACGCATGACGTGGGTTAACGACTTTTTTATTACAAGGCAAACAATGATACCCAGAATCAACTTTCTCAGCCTTTTTACGACAAGTAGAACATTGAACATACTTCCAATCGTTAAAGAAGTCAACATCGATTATTGGAACCGCAATATTATACATTGTTCCCTGCAATAAAAGACAATAATAAAATGCTACAAGTGAGTCACAAACAATGATTAAACAACAATTGTCTAGAAACAAAAATAAAAATAAAAATTACCTCCGCAACTCCTTTTTGAAGACAGCTATAGACATCTGCAATACAACTAACATGGAAGTCTACCTTTTTGGGTGCATTTTCACCTATTGTAATAGCGGATGACATACTATAAAAAAATAATACATGAGTCGGGTAAAAAGCATAATAAATGTTATATGTCATAAATGAATTTGAATGTAAAGACGACTTTACATGTTCTTGTAGGCATCACAAACGTCGAGCGGCATGTTAATATAAAAATGGGTTGCCACCGTCAACGTCAAACATGGAGCACCTAATAATATAATCAAATAAATTTATGAAAAGAGGTATACTAAGAAATGTGAGTGGAAACATTTTTTTATAACTTGAATAACATACCTCCAAACAATCCAACCTTGCAAGGGGTCAAAATGACAACAATTGAATTATTGCCATATCCACGAATGTCATCATCACTATACTTAAGCGCAGCTTGTCCCAATAAAGAAACTTTCAGTTCATCAACGCTATACATAGTTGAGTAAAAAGCTCACGAATCATTAGCCAAGACAATTTGACGCAGTTCCCGGTTACATGACTAGAAAGACCTAAATTCATTATCCACTGAGCCCCATTGTCGAAGAACACCGATAACATCTACATTTACTAAACAATTAGAGACGAACGCGTAAACTGAAGGAAACAATAAAAATACTAAACCTGTTAGGCATGTAAAATCGTTAGCACGGGTTCGAAGGATGCTATAAGGGGCAAAATCGAAAACGTAGCGTCTAAACAAAGATGGATGAACCGCTAAGGGCATGATTGATGTAACCCGGGTAAACTGAATAAAGCTCTCTCGTCGTAAGGGTCGATACAATGACTCGTATGGAAGAACAACAAATCGATGCACCTTATATACGCATCCATCCTCCAAACGCTTAGTGAAAAGATGCATGAGTTGGTAAGGAATTTTTGCATGAATTGAACAATCCTAAAACACAACAAAGAAATATTAAAAATAGATATTGTGGAAGGATTAGCAAAATAACAGACAACGATCGCTTACACGTTCATCTGAAAAAATCAAATCAAACGACAACACACGGTTCGTAGTTGGATTGGATGTCGTCCAAGAACGTGAGACTCTTACAGTGACTTGCCACTTGTCGGTAACATTAGGCCTCAAATCAGATATGTAACGGTAAGCCATTGCACAAAAACGAACCTGCAAATGTGGGAAAAATAATGAATATATATACACATAATTAAATGCGCAATAAATTATAAACATTATATTACATGTCACAATAAACATATATAAACATATTAAATTAGGACACAAGAAAAAATGACGCCTATGTGTTTTAAAAAAATCAAATATAAAATGCTACCTTTAAAAGAAAAATAATAGAAAATATCTGAATACATGAATGTGTTAAACACCCGACCCCATGAATACATTTGTTGACATGAGAGGTAAGTTGTAAAATACTTCTTTGTAAACAACGTTCCTTGTTAGATGGTTATCACACTTGCCATTATTATCAACATAAAACCGCAGGCCCTCACGAGATGTAACACGAGGCGCAACAACATAGAGCTGGCCATGAGTAAAAACAGCTTCACCAAGTAAGCGCAAACATGATTAAACGTCTGCCCTTGACGTTTGTTGATTGTCATAGCAAAACAAACTTTAATAGAAAACTGTCTCATTTTGAAATAAAATAGCCAGCATGTAGTGGTTGGAGTCATATCAATTTTTCCAATAAAAGCTTTTTCTCCAACATATGTGCCTGTAATAATTACTGCCTCAATGACACGCCGACTTATTTGAGTGACCACTAGCCGAGTCCCATCGCATAATCCTTTTCTTAAATTCAAGTTACGTAACAAAATAATTGGTGCACCAACCTTCAACTGTAATGCATGATTGGGAACCCCAGAAAAATGTAAAGTATTGACGAACTCAGTAGGGTACATAGTTTGCATTTCCTCAAAGTTGTTTGTACTTGGACATATGGAAACAACACTTAACAGCTTGCTAATTTCACCAGGCAACTTATTAAGAACGTGCAGATTGATCTTATCAACCTCATCATTAGTGGATGACAAAATACAACGCTCCTTTAAAATAGCAATATCGTTCAATCTCTCCGCAATGTCAGGAAAAGTATTAGACACGACGGCCTCAATAGGATCATCTGCAATAGGGATCAAAAGATCACGTGGTATGCTGATCCATATGGCCTCATCTTCACCTGTTAATGAGATCGTGAGCAATCGCTCGACCCCCATGTCTAAAATCCACTTATTAAACTCTTGTTGTTCAATAAGATTAGCAACACTAATATCCGGATGATGCAAGCGCATATTACAAGTTAGACAAAATACCTTGCATGCACCCCAAATTATGGATGATCTGTTGACAGCTGAGGCAACGATCTCACTACGAGGGGCATTGGGGATCACCGGAAGAATTTGACAAAAATCTCCTCCAAAAACAACCACTTTTCCCCCAAAAACTCGATTTTCAGCCCCAGGAATATTATGCTTGCATATATCTTTGAACGTGCGATCAACTGCTTCAAAAGCATGTCAGTGTTGCAAAGGCACCTCATCCCATATAATAAGTGTAGAAGCAACAACTAACTTTGCTAGATCAGAGCCCACGTCAATTGAACAGCACGAATCCTTATCAAGATCAAATGGTATCCTAAACCGAGAATGTGCGGTTCGTCCACCGGGGAGTAATAAAGAAGCAATCCCAGATGAGGCAACGGACAAGACAATCTGCCCACGCGCACAAATACAAGCAATAAGCGTCTTCCACAAGTATGTTTTTCCCTTCCCCCCACTACCAAACACAAACACAACACCACCCGTCCCATTATCAACACAACCAACAATGTAATTATAAACTTCCTTCTGCTAGATATTTAACCCACCATGTAGGTTATCAAAAACTGTCCTTTCCTCTTGAATGTTGTAAGTACGCTCAGCTGCTATCAATCGATTATGTGTAACATTCACCAAGCAACTATCAATTTGAGGGAGATTAGGATAGTCCACCAAAGATCTATTGTTACCTACTAAAATCTTTTCTATCTCAATCAATGTATAGTTAAGAAGTTCAACGTCTGTGAAAATTATGTCTTCATTCTATAGAACTCGACGTTGATTGTAAGAAACATCTTCTGATAAGAAAGGTAGGCAATCAGAAAATAATCGTGCTTGATCACTAACGGTACAAAACAACAGAATTGACACAAAAAGTTCACGAAGCTGGTTCCCTAACCGCCAATGAGAAGCTTCATGTATACACTCAACCCACTCAACATCATCTCCTAGTAATCCCAACACTTTGCATGCCGACATATATGATTGATGCTCAACCCGGTCAATGGTACGAATATCATTAAAGCATAAAGGGCCACGTACACCATTCAATAACATATGGAGATAATATGTCTCACCCATAAAAGGACTCACGTAATAAATTCGCCCGATAGCAAACCCATTTTTGCATGGCCGACATGCTCTTTCTTTCTCATGCCATGTAAATTTTGTTGGAAACTCAGCATACGTTAAAAGACAACCTTTCGGATACAATTCGTTAGCACGCATCCATTCGGTAAATTTTGACATGGCGGCCGTAATTCGTGCAGCAACAGCAGCAAGCTGGTCGTTATCACGAAAATAGACCCTGTTACACCCTTCTTTGTGAAAGGATAGTCTTTCAACAGAAACAGAACAATACTGCATGTCAAATCCAAATAACTTCCAACATGTTTCTGACGAAGAAATACACCTGCAGTTTATATATTCTTCAATCTCGTTTTCATTATGCAAAAGGATGCAAAAGCCGTTTGATTTTGAACATTCTCTAAAATGGCAGTAGCACGATCTGGACCCTTGTTTAGGTAACTGAACAGGTACTTCACCAGCATACCTTGGTTACGCCATTCCATATTAATATGGCAAGCGTATTTTACTAGCAAATCACGATTATAAGGAACAACAAATCTGTTATCAAGCTTAATATGCTGAGAACCAACTTTAACAACTCTTGAATTGTTAGGTCTTTTATAACATGGCCACCCATCATGCCTGATGAACGTTTCGTCACAGTAATTCTTTGGGTATCCTTTAACACAACGACCGTTATGCATACAAGGACTTGAAGGATTTAAAACGCCACATGGTCCGTGCATCATATGCATACGAACAACAGCAAAACCTTCAGGGTCATCTAATTCTGATGGAAGCTCAGTAGATACATATCTATCAATACATTCGGTGGTCCCAATCTTATCATCTGGCTGTAGAAAAACCAAAGCATGACAATGCGGAAGACCTCGTTTTTGAAACTCGGTCATGTAGATAACTATACGTAAGACAATACTTTAGCTAACGTACAAACATTTGAAAAAAAATGTTTTGATTACAAAAATAAAAAACAATAAACGAACCTGCTTTTGGTCTACCGAACAGGTTATTTTTTCGTACATCATTCATAAGCTCGTTGAGTTTTATCTTAAACACACGAGCAATGATATCATGTTGGTCGGATGCAGTTAGGCCAGGTGTTTTCGCATTAATATGGCGCTCAATTTCTGGCCATTTAGGGTTGCAAGTCATGGTGATGAACAAATCTAGACTCCCAGCCCAATGACAAATTGCCATTGCATCCTGATATTGTTGAATCATGTATCTGGCCCCCGGTAAAAGATGTAGGTAAGATGACACGCCGACCAACTGATCCACCAAATATTTCTCCCTATGCAATACGATCATGCAAACCATTATAGAGATCTGAACGAATCATATTTTGATTTCTCTTATACCAATCCAATTCATACTCAAGAACAGCTGAATAAGCATTGACTACATAAGTTTGAAACAAACGGCCCGACCTATGCTCCTTCCTTCATCTCTCCTCACATGTAAATGATAAGAATAGTATTCTCTCATAGATACGGTTTTGTGATTACTTATTTCTGTAGTGTCATGTAGAGGAATGTTTACATGAAAACCATCTATTGTAACGCCATAAAACTGGGGTGAATCTTAGATATACGCTTTACAATGATAGTGCCACGCTCTTCAAAAGGACATCTCGTGAATATGTAGGATTACCATCACCAGGGATCAATGCCGCCACTTCAGAAGCGGTAGGTAAAGAGTACTGTCTATGTTTTGTATTTCGTGTTCCAATCAAGTGAAGTCTAACAGGATGCATTGATGTGTTGTCAAACTGTTCCTTGGCCATTCTAAATGCTTGCACTAACACGTTATAATGATCAAGAATGACCGTTAAGTCAGCCACTAAAGATCGAAGAACATGTTCATCAGATGAGGGAGAAATGCAGCTTCGTAAAGCCGAAAAACAATTGTCAATCTCATTTTGAGTGTCGTAGATATATAATTGGGCAAACCTCGGGCGACCATCAGGATGCGTAGGTAATAAAGACCCGATTCTATGATGGTTATGTCCATTTAAATGAAATGTGTATGGACCACGACCATCATGCAATTCAGTACTTATTCTCCAACCATTTGAAGTGAATGCAAACATCACGTTTAAAAGTTTGATATTTTCACGAAAGACATTGGACCGGTGGTCACCGTGGTTGCCAAGAAGCTGAAGCAACAGTTATGGAGGATGTTGGAGGAATGGTAGAATGACCTCACAATGCACACAAACACGATGTGCATCACCGCAATCCCAATAAGATGATGTATGACCTACAAAATGGCAATTATGAGCATACAATATGAATGTCATGTTAATTCTTCAATAATTAAACAGATGAATGTATGAGATGTACGTCGTCTGTTTTCATCAGCATACACATGGCCATGAGATGGAATGTGTTGTTGAGAAGAAGATCCTTGTACACATGCATGTGAACGTGATGAATTTAACGGAGATGACGTAACAATGTTTGTTGTACTATCGTAATGAACTCCATTATTGTCTCGTCCGTTATCTGCATAAGAGGCAACATCAATCTAACGGTCTAACTGGCTTGCAAGCTGAATACGTACATTATGTAGAATGAAAGCATAACATATGACAAAGACACAGAGGTCCAGAAGAAGTCATAAAAATGTATGAACAAACTAAAGCTAACCATAACATCGACGTTGTCTGCTACCAAGCATAGGGGTAGAAGCGGAAGGTCTTGCACGTAGGTGAGGACGGCCAGAACACCTCCTATGTTCATGGAGTTCAATACGGGAAGAAACATTTGTTCCTTGAGAAGGCTTTAGAGAGAGTACACCAGAGTCGCATGATTCAGACTGAATGTTACGGGGAACCTCCATTATATGCTTCTGTTGTGCGGAAAAAACATCACACATACGTTACGTATGCTTTAAAAGACAACGTATGATGCCTTGACAATAAAAAAGACAAATGCCATGGCTTATAAGGAATGACACACGTCAAATAAAAAATAAACACATTCTATCGTCATATAAGTCCATTAAAGCCATAGTGACTAATACAATAAATATACTTAAAACATTTTACGATCTACTAAGGTAATTTGATAAACATACTAAAAACATAGTTAGTGGTCATGAGATATCTATTGCACACATGTCCTTAACCTTCTTATATTATATAAATACTAATTGGTTTTTGTTTTTATCGTATATATAATGATGTATATTTAATAATAATACATATATTTATTAATAATACATCTATCGATGCTTATCACTATGAATGTATGTATATTTACATAAAACATATTGCATAATCCGCTTGATGCTTATCACTAAGAAAGACAAAGAGTGAAACGCTAAAGCTGCATTGTACCGTTGAACTTGTATTCTCACTATATGAGGTTATACGTTTCTATAATAAAACCTAAAATTGTGTAGCAAAAGAACCATCATAACATCATTGGGTCACATAAAATAATTCAATCACAACAAAAAAATATCATATGTCAAGATTAGCACAACCAAAAAAGGTTAATTGTATAACATACCAATAATAAAAAAAATTAATAAAACACAAATACTGATATGAAAACATATAACCCAAATTTCAAAATGCACACGAACTTTAATAACAAACCATAGCCCAAATAGCGCGTGCCTCAGGCATGTTCGGTTCGTACATAATGGCGGAAAAATCAGTAGACCTCAATATATTAGCTGTAACATATTGTCAAGTATAAGTCAAACCAAATTAAATGACCAACATGGCATGAATATATATATATATATATATATATATATATATATGTGTGTGGTGTGTGTGTGTGTGTGTGTAGGCAAAGAATATCATACTTTCCGGTAAATGAACCAACTAGACTCGAGATATGTATACAATAGACTTTTTTGACATCGCTAGATAAGTCTTGAACATATCAGTATGTCTCGTATCATACAAAAAACACCTTTATAGTGTCACCGCCGACAGAAACGATTAGCTTTAGAAAACGTAAAACACATGTGGAAAATTTTAATTAGAAGAAACGTAAAGAGCACATAAGAGTGGGATGACGGCCGACTCACGTGGCATCTTGCAGAGACATAACAAAATGATACCAACCCAATATTCTCTCGCCCGTGACAATTCTTCCAACAACATCTACACCGAATAGACACAATATGTATATTGTGTGTTGAAAGCATCTACTATAGATTTTTTATGAAAAAATATATATACGTATATATGTAGACATGTATTAAACAACATGTACGTACCAACAAATAGTTTTTGGGATCGCCTATCGTGGATAATAGTTTTAATAGAGGGAACTAAAGGATATAAATAAACGCCTTTTGGAATTTCACTTATTAACGGAATAAGTCGTGTTCTTCATCGATAACAATCTTGAAAAATTCAAAAAGTAGTATATGAAGCTTAAGAGGAGAAGTTAAAGGAATAAAGAGATCTCTTACATCTTGAATCGACAGAGACAAAACATAAAGATCAGTTTGATACGGCTACGGCAGCCGGATGAAACTCCACCCAGACAAAGGGAACGGTGTACCAAACGCCACAATGGTTGTGGGATGAAAAAACATCACGCTATGAGGACTTCCATGTTAAACCAGACCCTTGAACGTTTAAGTGTAACTGGAAATATAAAAGTCTAATATCATGATATTAGTATTAAAAAAATATTAAAATTTATGATTAGGTTTACTTTGGTGTAAATCTCAATGCGTAGCCATAAAGTGTGTGTAATTCGATATTATAGCATAGTTGAACATCATACGGAGTTTCATGGCATAATATTAATATTATCAATATCATCGTAGAATTATAACATATATATTTGTATAGAAATTTGATAACCAAAAAAAAAACAATGGTAGAAAATACCAAATATAATAAAAACACAAGCACAACATTCATTGCAACTCAAAAGCAAACAACCATCAAAACTAAATATCATTAGAACAGAAGAAAAACAAATGACTAAGGTAATTCAACAATTACAAACATTAAGCAATAACTAATATCTTGGGTGAAACTATAATCTCGATATAGACCGCGCATGGGATGTCTTGAAAATACGTGAGACGACAAAATCCATCAAGGCCATTCGTATGAACATCAATTCGATACATTTCACCCAATATTGTTATCAAAAGACATGAATCATCTTCATTGACATGTATGACAAGGGTGATGGTCCCAACGGTATGCGCATGACATTAGAAAGACTAAAAATTTTCATCCACGTCTTACCTTCTAGCTTCCACAATGCAACCGAGCGGTCAACGAATGCATCAATGACAAACGCATGTAGGTCATTGTGCACACTAACCAAATTAGCAGAACTCCCTTCACTTGCAACAACTAGAAAGCGTATTTCACAAAATTCTTTCGAGTCAACATCAAAGTGAATTATTATTTTCTTGCCGCTCATCCAAAGTCACGTCACCATGAAATACAGTCAAGTGCCACAAAATGCACCTCCAAACCAATCATAGGTCGCTCCATAGTATGGTCATTTTTTTAGGAAATGTATTGTTCCCCACGAGCCAGATCTCATTGAGTATATATAAACAGTCATTGTACCACACCTACGCTTGATATGAAGAATGTTGTAATCGTTCGAAGAATCAACACAAAAACTAATAGCATCACATTGCATTTTGTAAAAACCTTGAGATTTAGAGGTTGACAACTTCTTGTACACTTCGGTCAGTGGATTCCAAACAATCAGCTCAGTTGTGTCTTTAAGAACAACACACAACATACCATCCAAGCTTACTAAAACCAACATACGATAGGGATGAGCTGTGAACGGGATTTTAAAATAGTCAAGAGTGGAAAACCTAGGGAATTCATAACTCAATGAATGATTCGAACAGCAATGACGACCAAGAAAAAGAATTTTTTGATCTGATGAAGCCCTCATATACTAACAATAAATCTTTGCAAATAAATCTGGTGACAGAAAAGAATACCACTCTTTGCATACGACTTTGCATGCGTAACAACCTTTGCAGGAAGTTTTGGAAGTATCTCAAACAATATTACAAGAAAAGAAAGGTCTGCCATGATTGTTCTAGCTACATTGCGTAAGTTGAAGAAAGACAACAAATTTAAATTCACGGAACAAACACATAATAATAATCAAAGTACGAATGTAAATATGAACATTAAAAAACACGTGGGATGAAATATAATAATAAATGCACGTAAATAATAACATAAGAAGAAGAAATAATTTTATAGAAAACCATGGCAGAAAAATATACATCAATAACAATAAGCAAGTAAAAGATAACGCACGTAGTAATGCACATGATACTAACAACGAATGACATATAAAATATAGTTTTCAAAAGCATATAGCACGACACAATACCAATTATGTGGCAATTAAAGTAAACGAAACATATAAGCATCAAATAAAACAAATGGACAACATGTTAAGCAAGTATAATGATTGAAAAATGGAGATGCACCTTTGCAAAATAGATACGTTTGAAATACAGGAAATTTATGTAAGTATAACACGTGAAGCCTGAACAACAACCAAGAAGACCACAAAACAAAGTTAGTAAAGAAAAAAACACCAATCTAAATATATGAAACCTGACCCAGAATGACAAAGAACAATAAACCATTTTTATATTTTATTTATTATCTTCAATGATATTACAACACAAAAAATTTTAGATATAGTTATTACAATAAATGTATATAAACACCTAATATACAATAATGACTTAAAGTTTTATGATACACACATTAGAGATAATATATAAATAAATATACATATATAGTGTTCTACAAAAAACCTAATAGATTTTATTAAATGTAAGAAAAATGTAACACCCGAAAATTTTGTCAAAATAAAAAAAAATAAAAGTATCTTGCAAAAAAAAGGAGCTAAACGGGGGGGGGGGGGGGGGGGGGCTAAGTGTAAAAAGTACAAAACTATATTATTTTATGGTTTAAAAGAGTATGGCCGCCCATAACTCACTTTTTCATTCATGCTTTCGGCTGAAAAGAAGAAAGAAGAAGAAGAAGAAGTTTTCTCTCGGGTTCAAGAAGAAGAAGCTGATTATTTACGAAGGTGAGCATTTCTTTGCATAATTGGCTCGGTTTTGTTGGGGTTTTTCAATAATGAAACCGAATTTTTATGTGTTTATTGTGCTTGGTTGATTATTTTGGTTGTTTTAGGTGTTTGAACTCTTGTGCACTCAAGTATGGAGGAGTTTTACTTGTTGGCTGCACAAGTAAGTTCTTGACCCCGGTTTTATGTGTTTCTTTAAACCTTTTAGGGCTGAAAATGCATGATTTAAAATGTTTACAACTGTTTAATTTGTACCCGTACGTATATGTGCATGTATGATTGTGTTTTATGGATGTATATGTGTTGGGGATGTTTAAAATGTTAGTTATAAGCTTAGAACATCTTAGAATACAGATTGGGTTTGAATTTGATTCGAAAAAATGAACAACAGTTGGTCATGCGTCTAAATAGGGCTCATGCGCCTGGAATTTGCTTTAGAAATCTATAAGTGAGGGTCATGCGCCCAATAGTGCTTATGCGCCCAGGAATTTGTCTGAAAATACTAAGTGTTAACCCATGCGCCCAAACAGTACCCCATGCGCCCAACCACTATTCTCAGGCGCCTAAGTGTTAGTCATACGCCTGAACAGTACCCGATGCACCCAAGTTAGTGCCCAGACACCTAAGTGTGGGCTCATGCGCCCACATAGTGTTAATGAGCCCAAGCATGACTCATGCGCCTGCATAGTGCGCCTAGAATACTTAGAAAAATTTCTGAAATTTTGGGAAATTAGAATTTTAGGGTTTGACCCTGGTTTGGCTTGGTGTTTATATTTGTTTATTTATGCATGTTCTTGGGTTGTTCTTACGTTCCTTATTATGTATTGTTATATGGCTTTACATGGTGTGATCATGCTCATAAAGTATTATCATTAACCAAGTGAAAGATGAAAATTTATGAAAAGTGGAACGTAATGAAAGAATGAAAGTCTTGCAAGCAAATTGAATGGAGGTGCACGACCATGTTGTCGTTAGCTCAACTGTGTACGGTTTAGCTAACCCGAAGGATGCACACAGGGTCAATCCTTGAGATTGACATGACCCTTGCTGCTTGCCCTAGGTGATTGGGTCAGCTTAGTGCACAATGTTCAGGGTCTATTTATAGACCTCTGGCCCAGCATCAGCTTAGTGCACAATGTTCGGGGTAATGCACATTGGTCCAAAAGGAAAGTGAAAGATAATAATGGAAGAAAGAATGAAAAGATAATGATGATAATTATGAATATTATCTGAATGTACGTATGATTTGTGCTCGCATACGAAAGTACTGTATTTTATTCAAAAAGGGATATTTTTGTATACAAATCATACAAGGTACTTTCATACTTATAAAACTAGGACTCACTCAGCAACACTGACTTTTATGCATTTTCAGTTGGCAGGTAAATATTGCTGAGGATGGCACTCGGGGAAAGCTACTTGTCGAAGCAAGACTGACATCCGTTCATGCTTAATGATTTTGTTGTATTGTAATGCAACTAATAGATTATTTTGTAACTCTAAATCACAACGATGTATTATTTTGCAACAGTAATTATATGCATGAATGGGTTTTGGTTAACTTAATTCTACTGCAACATTTTATGAAATATGTATTGTTTAATATAATAATGCTATGATTGTCCAACTGTGAGGTCTCCGGGAATGGGGCCTTACAAGTTGGTATCAAAGCCAAAGTTTAAGAGAAATGGGTATATATTTTTGAAAACCTAAACTTAAACTGAGAATGGGACCGAATGAAGGGATGCCAGCCTGAGTAGCTACGTGTCATCGGGTATTTCTTTTCTTAATGTTAACCGGTATTATGTGCGTGTGCTATTTGATTTACGTGCTTTTAGTAGATTTGAATACTAATGTAGTCAGGATAGGAAATGCTCGGGGGATGAAGAGTAAAGTAAGTGGCTAATCACAAATGGCCACTGTAATTAGGGACTTACTATACTTAACATAAACTGAGCTATTACCTTGAATGACCGTGTTGGTGTTTGAATCTTATAGTGTTTAGTGGATGGCTGGTGGAAGATCGTCTAAGGCTTCTCGAGGTGGAACACAGGGTGGTCGTGGTTGTCGACCTCGGACCGCAAGGAACAAGACTAAAACTACAGAGACGGCTGCAGCTGAGCCCGAGCTTCATCACCCGGAGGCGGTGATGTGAGTGCTAACCTGAGAGCCTTAGTAAAGGAGGCAGTGGTTGAGGAGGTTCACCAAGTCATGCAGACGATCTTACTGTCTGTAGTGACTGAAGTTATCCGGCTGTAAGGGAAGATGAAAGGAAGGAGAAGGAGGAGGAGAGAAGGAAGATGGCTGGAAGAAGGGAGAATGAGGGAGGTCATGGTGAGGAAGAGGAACTGAATGCTGAGAAGGCAGCCTCCAGTGATGAGGAAGAGGTAGTAGTGTGGGATACCGCGAAGGGATGCAACTACAGGGCATTCCAACGGTGTAAACCCCCGACTTTCGATGGCAATGGTAATGCCGCCGCCGCTCACCGCTGGGTAAGGGAGAAAGAGGCGGTGTTGGAAATTAGTGAGTGCATGGAGGATCAGAAAGTGAAATTTGCCACTCACTCATTCGTTGACTCGGCTCTGTGTTGGTGGGACAATATTGTCCAAGCTGAGGGCAGCAGGGCCATCGAAAGAATGAGATGGGGAGAGTTGAAGAAGATGGTGATTGAGGAATTCTATCCTCACAGGGAACTGGACAAGATAGAGAGAGAGTTCCTATAACCTGAGGCAGGAACCATGACACACCAGCAGTACACCACCAAATTTAATGAGATGGTGAGGCTGGTGCCAGATCAGGTGACGCCGGTGTCGAGAAAGATTAAGAGGTATGTGCAGGGATTGCCGGCTGATATCCGCAGGCACTTGATAGCTGCCCGACTAAGCACTTTTAGGTTGGCAGTGGATCTGGCTGGGAGGCTTTACGATAAGAGAGAGGTGGTGGTGGTTAAGGTGAAGAAGATAGGTGGTGGTGACAAGAACTGGAGCGGGAAACGGTTTGGACGTAGAGGTTTAACCCCAAATAACAAAAGGATGAGGGTGGATGACCGTAGGGTGTTGTCATCAAGCTCAAGGATGAAGAGGTGTGGTAAGTGTGGGAAGGAGCATATCAGGGAATGCAGGTTGGGGTTAAACGTATGCTTCAAGTGCGGGAAGCCTGGTCATATCGCCAAAGATTGTAGGGTGTTGAGGTGCTATATCTGTGGGGAAGAGGGACACGTGAGCAGGGATTGCAAGAAGCAAAGGGTAGAGAGTTCCAGGGCAAAGAAGAGAACGGAGGAAGAAGGGCAGAGGGCAAGTGCTGGAGCCTTCAAAATGAAGCGGGAGGAGGCTCGGGTAGACCCCGATGTCGTGTCAGGTATGTTTCTAGTAAACCAAACTTATGCCTCGTGTGTTTCTAGTAAACCAAACTTATGCCTCTGTGTTGTTTGATTCTGGTGCTAGTAGAAGTTTCATTTCTGCTACTTTCTATGCTAAGTTGCCTGTTATTAGTAGAAGTATTGATGAGCCATTTGATGTAGAAACTACTATGGGTAAGTCCACCAGAATTTCTGATATAATAGAAGACTGCGACATAGAACTAGAAGGCCATAGGTTCTCTGCTAAACTGTTTGTGATGCCCCTAGTGGATTTGATGTAGTACTAGGGATGGATTGGTTAGTAGCCTATGAGGCAAATATCGTGTGTCGCAAGAAGAAGATTTGATTAATTGCGCTCGATGGAAGTTCGGTAACGGCCTACGGTGATTGCATCACTATGATTCCGAAGGTGATTTCGATGGCGGTGGCAGAGAAGTGTATGAAGCGAGGATGTAGTGCCTACCTTCCTTACGTAAAGGATGTAGACGCGTCAATACCATAATTGTCTGATGTACCAGTTGTGTGTGACTTTCCGGACGTGTTCCCTGAAGACTTACCAGGTGTGCCACCAGATCGCGAGATCAAGTTTCAGATTGATCTGGTGCCTGGTGCTCAACCCGTTGCCAAAGCACCATATCAATTAGCTCCAACAGAGATGAAAGAACTAATGGTTCAACTACAGAAGTTGATGGATAAAGGATTTATTCGACCGAGCATCTCTCCCTAGGGTGCTCCGGTCCTGTTAGTTAAGAAGAAAAACGGTAGTATGAGGATGTGCATAGACTACCGGGAGTTAAACAAGTTAATGGTGAAGAACCGATATCCCCTGCCCAGGATAGATGACTTGTTTGACCAACTCCAAGGTGCCAGTTGGTTCTCAAGGATAGATCTCCGATCTGGCTACCATCAATTGAAGGTGAAGGAGCAAGACATTCCTATGACAGCTTCTCGTACGCGTTACGGACACTACGATTTTCTTGTTATGTCTTTCGGTCTAACTAAAGCGCCAGCTGCCTTTATGGATTTGATGAACCGAGTGTGTCGGCCAATGTTAGACAAATCAATGATTGTGTTTATTAATGATATCCTGATCTATTCAAAGAGCGAAGAAGAACATGCTGGCCATATACGCGAAGTGTTAGAGACACTTAAAAGAGAGAAGCTATATGCTAAATTCTCTAAGTGTGCTTTTTGGTTGCGCGAAGTTCAATTTTTGGGTCACGTGGTGAATTCTATAGGAATTATGGTGGACCTAGCGAAGGTTGAGGTGGTGATGCAATGGAAGTCTCCAAATACGCCATCCGAGATTCGAAGTTTCTTGGGTCTGGCGGGCTACTACAAAAGGTTTATTCAAGACTTTTCCAATATAGCCTCACCTTTGACTAAATTTACTGGCAAGGACGTGAAGTTTATGTGGGGTCGAGAACAGGAGGATGCTTTTGAGGAGTTAAAGGCAAGATTAACTCAAGCTCCTGTCTTGACATTACCCGAAGGGAGTGAAGACTTAGCGGTATATTCGGATGCTTCTTACTCGGGACTGGGTTGCGTGTTGATGCAACGTGGAAGAGTAATAGCCTACGCGTGCCGACAGTTGAAAACTCACGAGGTTAATTATCCCACCCATGATTTAGAGCTAGCGGCTGTGGTCTTCGTACTAAAGATTTGGAGGCACTACCTGTACAGGGCAAAGTACACAATCTTCACGGACCATAAAAGCTTAAAGTAATTCTTAGAGCAAAAGGATCTCAACATGAGGCAGAGAAGGTGGTTAGAGTTGATCAAGGACTATGATTGTGAGATCCACTACCATTCGGGTAAGGCCAATGTAGTGGCTGATGCCCTCAGCCGAAAGGAGAGACCTGAGCCTATCTGGGTGAAAGCTTATCAACTGGTGATGACCTCTGATGTGATGACCCAAGTCAAAGAATTTCAAAATGAGGCATTGAAAGAAGATCGCCTTAACTCTGAAAGGATGAGAGGTCTGGTCACGGAGTTGGGAGAAAATACCCATGGAGTTCGAACCCGCTTCGGGCGGATATGGATCCCTTGTTTCGGAGACCTAAGGGGGCGGATCATGGATGAAGCTCATAAGACTCGATACTCCATTCATCCCAGCGCTACCAAGATGTATCAAGACATGAAGAAAGATTACTGGTGGCCAGGAATGAAGCGCGATGTAGTGGAGTATGTGAGTAAGTGCCTTACTTGCTTGCAAATGAAGGCCGAGCACCAGAAGCCATACGGGAAAATCCAACCGTTGGATATACCCGAGTGGAAGTGGGAGCATATCACCATGGACTTCATAACGAAGTTACCCCGCATGGAAAGGGGGTATGATGCCATATGGGTGATAGTTGATCGTCTGACAAAGAGTGCACACTTCCTACCGATCCGCGAGATGTATTCATCTGAGAGACCACCGGATCTGTTCGTCAAAGAGATTGTAGCTCATCATGGTGTGTCGGTGTCTATCGTGTAGGACCGTGACACCCGGTTCACATCGAAGTTTTGGAAAAGATTCCATGATGCGATGGGGACGAGGCTACACATTAGCACGGCTTATCATCCTCAGACTGATGGTCAGTCCGAGAGGACGATTCAGACCCTCTAGGATATGCTCCGGGCATGCGTGATCGACTTTGGAGGGAGTTGGGATGATCACCTACCGTTAGCGGAGTTTTCATACAACAACAATTATCATGCCAGCATTGGCATGCCACCATATGAGATGCTATACGGTAGAAGGTGTAGGATGCACGTGTGTTGGGGTGATATAAGGCACAAGGAGTTAGGAAGTATTGAGGTGATCGAGGCTACGACTGAGAAGTTAGATAAGATCAAAGCCTTTATGAAGGCGGCAAAAGATAGACAAAAGTCGTATGCCGAAAAAAGGCGTAGAACGATTGAATTCAACGTGGGTGATAGAGTCATGTTGAAGGTCTCACCTTGGAAAGGGATCATCCGGTTCAGGAAAAGGGGTAAGCTGAGTCCAACATACATAGGGCATTTCCGAATCATCGCACGAGTAGGAGAGGTGGCCTATCGGTTAGAACTGCCTGATGAGTTAAGTGGAATTCACCCGACATTCTATGTTTCTCATCTGAGAAAGTGCTTGGCTGATGAAGATATGATTGTACCACTGGAGGTCATCGAGGTGGATGAACGGCTTACTTATGTGGAGCAACCAGTGGAAATCATCGACCGAAAAGAGAAGAGACTGAGAAATAAAGTGGTTTCACTTGTGCGGGTGCAATGGAAACACCGGAAGGGTTCAAGTCTACGTGGGAGACGAAAGAAGAAATGAGACAGCATTACCCACAGTTATTCGAAGAATGACGGGTTTCAGGGACGAAACCTCTTTAAGGGGGGTAGACTTGTAACACCCAAAAATTTTGTCAAAATAAAAGAAAATGAAAGTATCTTGCAAAAAGAAAAAGGAGCTAAAGTGGGGCGGGGGGGGGGGGGGCTAAGTGTAAAAGTACAAAACTATATTATTTTATGGTTTAAAAGAGTATGGCCGCCCATAACTCACTTTTTCATTCCTGCTTTTGGCTGAAATGAAGAAAGAAGAAGAAGAAGTTTTCTCTCGGGTTCAAGAAGAAGAAGCTGATTATTTTCGAAGGTGAGCATTTCTTTGCATAATTGGCTCGGTTTTGTTGGGGTTTTTCAACCATGAAACTGAATTTTTATGTGTTTATTGTGCTTGGTTGATTACTTTGGTTGTTTTAGGTGTTTGAACTCGTGTGCACCCAAGTTTGGAGGAGTTTTACTTGTTGGCTGCACAGGTGAGTTCTAGACCCCGGTTTTATGTGTTTCTTTAAACTTTTTGGGGCTGAAAATGCATGATTTAAAATGTTTACAACTGTTTAATTTGTACCCGTACGTATATGTGCATGTATGATTGTGTTTTATGGATGTATATGTGTTGGGGATGTTTAAAATGTTAGTTATAAGCTTAGAACATGTTAGAATACAGATTGGGTTTGAACTTGATTCGAAAAAATGAACAGTTGGTCATGCACCCAAATTGGGCTCATGTGCCTGGAATTTGCCTTAGAAAATCTTTAAGTGAGGGTCATGCACCCCAATAGTGCTTATGCGCCTAGGAATTTGTCTAAAAATACTAAGTGTTAACCAATGCGCCCAAACAGTACCCCATGCACCCAACCATTTTGCTTAGGCGCCTAAGTGTTAGTCATGCGCCTGAACAGTACCTGATGTGCCCAAGTTAGTGCCCAGACGCCTAAGTGTGGGCTCATGTGCCCACATAGTGTTAATGCGCCCAAGCAGGACTCATGCGCCTGCATAGTGCTCATGCGCCTAGAATACTTAGAAAATTTTTTGAAATTTTGGGAAATTAGAATTTTTAGGGTTTGACCCTGGTTTGACTTGCTGTTTATATTTGTTTATTTATGCATGTTCTTGGGTTGTTCTTACATTCCTTATTATGTATTATTATATGGCTTTACATGGTGTGATCATGCTCATAAAGTATTATTATTAACCAAGTGAAAGATGAAAATTTATGAAAAGTAGAACGTAATGAAAGAATGAAAGTCTTGCAAGCAAATTGAATGGAGGTGCACGACCATGTTGTCGTTAGCTCAACTGTGTATGGTTTAGCTAACCCGAAGGATGTACATAAGGTCAATCCTTGAGATTGACATGACCCTTGCTGCTTGCCCTAGGTGACTGGGTCAGCTTAGTGCACAATGTTCAGGGTCTATTTATAGACCTCAGGCCCAACATCAGCTTAGTGCACAATGTTTGGGGTATTGCACATTGATCTGAAAGGAAAGTGAAAGATAATAATGGAAGAAAGAATGAAAAGATAATGATGATAATTATGAATATTATCTGAATGTACGTATGATGTGTGCTAGCATACGAAAGTAATGTATTTTATTCAAAAAGGGATATTTTCGTATACAAATCATACAAGGTACTTTCATACTTATAAAATTAGGACTCACACCAAGTCAAACCAGGGTCAAACCCTGAAATTCTGATTTCCCAAAATAATTTTCTAAGTGTTTAGGCACATGGGCACTATGCAGGCGAATGAGCCCTGCTTAGGCGCATTAATACTATTCGGGCGCATGAATCCTACACTTAGGCATTTTAGCTTACATTTCTGGGCGCATGAACTGTTCAGGCGCATGACTAGCACTTAGGCGCCTGAGAAAAAGGGTTGGGTGCATGGACACTATTGGGGCGCATGAGTCGATACTTAGTGTTTTCAGGCAAACATCTTGGGCGCATGGGCACTATTAGGGGGCATGAGTCCTACTTAAAATTTTCTAAGGCAAATTTTCCAGGCGCATGGGCCCTGTTTAGGCGCATGACCTGTACTTGTTATTTTCTAAGTCAAAACTCAGGCACATGGGCCCTGTTTGGGCGCATGACCACCTGTTATGTATTTTTTTCAGAATCTAAACTAATCCAGATCTGCATTTGTACCTGTTCTAAGCATAAACTTAACATTCTAAGCATCAATAACACATAACCAACCAAAGAACACAAGCATAAACATACATATACATACGGGTAGACATAATTCAGTTGTAAAACATTTTAATCATGCATTTTCAGCCCCAAAACAGTTTAAAACACGTAGAAACCGGGGTCTAGAACTCACCTATTGCAGCAAACAAGCAAAACTCCACCAAACTTGCTTGCACAAGAGTTCAAGCACCTAAAACAAGCAAAAACAAACACCCAAGCACAAAGAGCACATAAAAATCAGTTATAAGGATGGAAACCTTATCAAAACCGAACCAATTAACACAAAAACACTTACCTATGAAGATTTCAGCCCCTCTTCCCTTCACAACAGAGAGAAAACCAAGTTCAGCTTCTTTTCTCCTTTGTTTTTGTCGAACAACAGCAGCAACAGAAGAGATATGGGCGACCTTGTCTTTTAAAAGTGAACTTTTGATTTTTTGTACCATTTACACATAGCACCCCTCAACTTTGATTCCTTTTTACTTTCTTCTTGATACTTTTCTTTTCTTTTTATTTTGACCGAAGTTTCGGGTGTTACATACATCCTACAACGGTCGCTGTATTTCACAACAGTCGCTAAACAGATTCGGCGTAATTTTACAACAGAAGGTAATGGTTCATCATATCTTCATAAGATCTAAGGCCGAACATGGTTGATTTAGTCGATTTGTGATGTTTTCTCAACCCTAATTTTGTTTTTCCACAGTCGACATGTTCGAGACTGCATCATGTTAGGATTATCACTTGATTTTAGGGTTCGTCTTCACGATTACAGATTAGTCATTTCTCCCTTCTCCCTTCTTTGTGCTAAAAAAGAATAATTGCACAATAAGTATAGATCCTGGGCCCTCTTAATTCCAACCCGTATTTTTCTTTTTCATTACTGTTACTACATTATCTGCATTATCTGTACCAGAAGGAAGGTTTGCTTATCTATTATAGTGTAAGGGCTTAATTTTGATAGCTTAGGGCTAAACATTTGGTTATCATGTATTTGTGGTGCTTGCTATTTTGTATAATTGCTTATTTTTTAGTATTCCCATGTCCACATTGCCTGTCCATCATTAGTTTTGATAGCTTAGGGCTTAATCTTGTTAACGAATAAACACTTAGTCTTGTTAACAGTTAGTGATTCCCTACGTGTGCCTGTCCACCGTTACATAGGGCACAAAATATAGCCTATTTTGAGGCTATATAAAAGCATGAATGTG
Source organism: Flaveria sonorensis (assembly GCA_025506505.1). Lineage (NCBI taxonomy): Eukaryota > Viridiplantae > Streptophyta > Magnoliopsida > Asterales > Asteraceae > Flaveria > Flaveria sonorensis. Next base: position 11,772,708 of record CM046433.1, on the reverse strand, counting down.
TTAGAGGATTAGCAGCTATGATATGGTTGTTTATTGAATATTAACACCGTAAGCCAAAAATCTCTATAGTAATACATTCAAATTGCTTATTAAACAACAAAAGTCCATATCACAACAAATCTAGGACTCTAGGTGTGCCTAGTAAATCGACTAAATAACAAAAAAAACATACGTTGACATGAGCATATAATGTTAGATGTTACAGGAAGAGATGCTATAACATACATACCTTATAATAGAGCTCTCAGAAAGATAGAAACATTTTGAAATGAAACTGCCTTTTAGTTAGCAGAATGCCTATAAATAGACAAAAAAAACGGTTTTTGCTTAACCAACTCCACTATACCACTAACTCCAGTGGCCCCTAAAAAAAGTATGATGAAATAACTGTTTTGAAATCAGTGATATTTAGATAATTTTGTCTTGATGAATCTTGCTAAAATACTAGACCGAATTCATTGGTATGTGGTAGACATTGGTATAGAGCATTATATTTTATCACAGAGTTGCCAATAGAAAGCTAATTAAACCACCTGAATGAGTATGCAAACATTAGAACAAACCATTTGAATAAAAGCCATTAGATTTTAGGCAATAATGTATGATGTATGTGCTTGCAACTATGCTATTATTGGGTTATTATATATGTCTACATACTTTTTATTGAGTTTACAATATTGGTTTCAGCTTGGTTTTGGCCTAATATGATAATATGGATTGGATTGAGTTTACCGGTATGTTTGTTAGAATAGTTCAAATTAGTATTAGTGTGTCAAACAGGTTACAAGTTGGTATTGTTTGAATATTTATCAAATCTCTTGAGAAAAAAATTAATGGGGTTTTTGGTAGTCGTACTTTCGTGAGCTTTTGTTTGTCATTCTCTTTTGGCTGTCAACTTGACCCGCTTTGTAAATATTGTGTTTTCAGGGGCTTCAATATGGTAAGACGCTTTAATTGTTGGTATTAAAATCTTCTAGACCGTAGTCTTATTATTTGCTTAGTTTAGTCCATGAGTATAGTAATCTAATGATCATGTTTACTATCATTACTTCCTTGGAAAAAAATGTAGTTAGATGCATGCTAATTGTTGTGTTAAGGTAAAATGTAAGTCTCTGTTTTTCTTAATTAAGTCATGAACATGATATAAAACATGTCCAATATTCCTAAGTAGCAGAGGTGTCAATTTTAATTCTTGTACTTATGAGTGGGTCAGTTCAAGTTATATATCACATGTTCAATGCAAATTATGTTAGATATTTTAGTACGAAAACTCACTAATTTGATTAAAAATTAAATTTTGTTAAATGCGTCAAATTGATATATGTGAAAATAGGCATTCCATTTGAATTTAATAGTCACGCACAGTTCCAAGAGAATGAGAAATGATTTTGACTATATAATGAGTTCTCTATGTTATTAAAGCATCTTTGGCTAAAATGTAATTTATATTGATTAGAATTGATATTTAGTTCGAATAGGCACCACAAAATTTTGAATTCATTATTTTCTGAACACAGATATTAAAAAAATGATTTACGTTTTCATTGTTATCTGAAATTGTTATTTGTAGTTTCTCTGGAGTGTTTTTGTTTTTTTTTTGTTTTGTTATTTTTTGTTTAGTGCATAAGAAAGAGCTATGATTTGTTTGTCTTCAAGTTTGACTTTTAGATAATGTGATTATCTACATATGACAAAAACACCATTGACATATGTTGATGAACATTTCATTAGATAACAAACAACACAAACTAAGTTGTTGAGTTTAAAGTGCCACAGAAAATGGACCATGTCATTAAATACCAAACAATACAAACTTTTGTTTCAGTTGATGTTTTATCCCCCTGGTATATTATTTGTAATCTAAGATCCATAAATATTTTTTTGCACATGATATTATCAAGATGTCTAAGGGCATGAAAGAAAAAAAACCATGTAAGAGACCCTTCTTTAAAATATAATATACCAGTGATATACGCTTACTAATGTTATAATGTATTATACTAAATCTGACACTAGGCTATGTGATATAGCATAATGTTTTGAGTAGTGTCTTTGCTTAAAGGAGATCCAACTTCTAGGTAAACCAGTTTCCTTTAACAGCCGAGGTTTCTAAAAAGGTTGTAGTTTCTTTTATTCGTAATAAGAAATTCAATCGTAACCAAGCAATGTAACTTTTGTTTTGTGTTTGGGTTTGTGTATATTACATTGCAACATGATGTTGGGTGTTAATATCATGGAACCATAAGACATAGTCTTGGTTGTGGTTAATTAGATACATGATGACTTCATATTGAGAATATATGTTATCCTTAGGTTTTACATGCTACATTTAAAGCAAAAATCCGCCCATGGGAATGAAGAGATCCTTATGTTAATTGATATTTTTTATTAATCAAATGGTGAGTGTTTAAATCCTACGGTATAAAAATATTGTTATTGTTTAGGTCTAAACATTTGGTTATCATGTATTTGATGTGCTTGCTATTTTGTATAATTGCTTATTTTTTTAGTATTTCCATGTCCACCACCACATAGAGCACAAAATGTGCGGGTCCACCGTTAATTTTGATAGCTTAGGGCTTAATATTATTATCGAATGAACCCTTAGTGTTATTAACAATGAGTAATTCCCTACTGCATTAGCATGTACAATTAATTAGCATCTATTGGGAAATTTTTTTAATAACTTAAATTTTCTTTTAACACATTGTCTTATTGGCAGTACCAATTTTATAGTTAAACCCATCCAAGTTTTAAAAGAGGCTTACACTTTAGGTCTAAAACTAAAACCCTAGAATACATAAACAAATAGTATCAGATCATTACCAAGTAAATAAAGCAATTTCCAAAAACACGACAACCATACCTTGAAACCAAACAACTGCAGAATGCAAACTACAACCTTATGTCCAAAACATATCAAATCTAAATAAACAAAACAAAAATTCAGTCATGAAACTACCGACACGACAAATTTACCGATTCATAGTCGGATTGGAATGAAAAGATGTTATATAAACTCTGCACAGAAATGATTGACCGAGCCTCGCCTGATCTGTAGAAGGTTAGGTTACTGTCCTTATATTCCCATGACTCAAAGAACACACCTTTGACTGTATGTGTATCTGCCTTCACCCATGTATCACGGGCTAAAAGCACCCAAACATCTCGTGTATCATTCACATGAACACAAACAATGGCCACTCTTCCGTTGTGTTTAATAAGCTTCCACGAAGAGTACGAACAATAAGTAGCCATTGATGGGATTGGAATTTGTTTGATATTTGTGAGTAGAAGAATCAATTATGAGTATTTGATTATTTTCCAGGCCAGTGTAGATACTCCCTCTTGCTATAATGGCCTCGTCATTGGTTACCTCACCATCATGGGCCAAATGTGTAGGATCCTGTAGTCTCCAAGCCCAAGCACCCGAGTCAAATATCTCAAAACGATATGTCATACATACGACAACACCCCTTTTAACATTACTGCAAGAAAATAAAACTAAAATGTTACATTTTGTGACAATTAAATGTATGACAAAGACTATGCATACCTACCCTATGACATAAAAACTTACACATACACAAGTATAAATTTCATATGGTACAACACACATTTGGAGGCTTAAGAAACGAAAACAAACATACATTCCTTTGGGAATAGACAAATGAAAGATCTTGTAATGTAACGGACGTGACCCCAATGTTACAAACGCGACTTTTGTTGTAGGATATTTCAATTTTGGATTTGGAATAGCCCGCATATTGTGACTTGTCGGCTTAAACAATGCATAAACAGACAGTGTTCGGACCCACAAATGGGCAACCTTGACCACTAAAACACCTTGTTCTGATGCTGCATGAATTATGGTCCACGGTGCCATATAACCAATGTCAAGCGATCGTGAACCGGATGAAGCAACAAAATGTATCTGGTGATGACTTAAGAAGTTTGGGCACTGAACAATGAAACTTGCGAGCACATGATTTTCTATTTTCTGTCTCTCCAAGGCATAAGCGTCATAGGATAGTAACTCAACTTCTTTGCAAGTACATCTAATTAAACTCAAAGAATTCAACGATGTTCTTGCCAGTATTTCCGAGATAATGTTCGAATCAAATAGGCGAGCCAACAGGCCTACAAAGCCCCATCTAGAAATAAAACATGTAAATTAGTCAATAAAACTACAAAAATAATAATCATACATGGGTTTAATTAGCATGAATGCACTTAGATGTTTTGATTTGTTATTAGGGCCTGACCTTGTTAAAGTGTTATTAAGTTGTGGCATTTGAATGTTAGTGGGATTGATCTAGTTGAATATCTAACGTATTTACTTATTTCCTATAGTCCGTGCATATTACACGCAACATGGCAGCACATGCATTGACGGATGGTAGACAGAGACACTCAGAAAGACAGAAGTAAATCCGTATAATTTAATAATGTACAACTGATCGTTGACTATAATGGCAAATACAATGCTACATGCCTTGTCCTGACTATGACTTGGCGTACCATCCATTTGTGCATTATCTCATTTCGTTAGCAAACACTTAATATAAATTGGAGTAACATTAAGAATTACGTACCTCACACTCGACTTGATTCCAGATTGGCTCACATGCTTTGTATAATGGCACAACTGAAATATATTGAACATTAGTTTATTTATATAAAATAATCAAATTCCACTATATGGATTCCATAAATATTTAATACTTGCATTAAATGAAATATATCCCACATGAGTCTTAATTATTTTGAACAAGTGCATTACGTTAGAAGCAATGCTATGGAAATAATTATACCTTTAATCTTATTGATAATTTTTAAGAACCTAAAAGTAACATACGGCTATCATTAACTAATATAACTTTCTCACCTTAATGTGTACTACTACCGTGTCGTTGAATAATCATATGAAAGTCAAAACTTTAAAGCTACCATATAGTTCCACATATATTAAATAATTTTCATTACATGTGATATAACGAACATTAGTGTGACTTATTCACAATAAATGAAGTATGTAACTATTAGTATATTTTTTGAATAAGTATTCCATCCCATATTACAATTGGTTGCATATCAGATATGTATTTGTTATGCGACATTCTATAGGAAAATAAATTAAAACTTTAATACAAAAACACAAAATAGAGAAACAACACCACATGGTTACTAAACATAAAACACACAACACAACATACATAGTGAAACATACTGATAAAACATGACTGATTAAATTCTATAAAAAAGGATAGAACTAATATAACCTAAAAGCTGACAAATCCTTGCACGAACACAAAAACATAAAGCAAACAGAACATAACCCCTAAACAGACCTAGGACGATTGCGGTTGAAAACCAACACCTTTGGAACCTTTAGATTTTTGTTGAAAGTTTGGAGGGAGTCTGTTGTATCACCAGAGTCATCAGCGGAAGGTTCAAACTCATAGCTATTAACATCACAACTTTGTTTGTTGCTATCAGCCCTTGTAGGGGTTGCATCAGGCGTGTCATCTGAACTGTCAATCTCTACAACCTCATCCCACTTCCAATTTGACAGATTTGCAGCCCTTTTTTGTTTTTTTGCTACCTGGGAATCCTGAAAAAAAATTGACGACAACACACAACAGGAACAAAGGGTTAGCCCATAGGAAATATAAGCAAAAAAAAAACATGAACTATTGTATATGCATAAACTAAAAGAAATCACCTCAACACCAAATTCACGAATAAGCTGCGACACAAAGGCCCTAAGATATTGTGTGTAGCTAAGAACCTCGAAACTCTCATCATCCATGTGCTGTCATTAAACAAATGCTTCCATTAGAAGGCCCAAAACAGAAAACTTAAAGACATCACTGAATCTGTACATAAATAATGAGCAAACTTTCGATTTATTGTTAATAACTCACATTTTCCTCTCGAACGGGGCTTTTGCTGGATTTGTTGTCCATCTTGGAATATCAGTAGAAGGTTTGAGACTTTTTTCCTAGATGCACTGCTATGTCCTTATATAGGCAATATAGAATGCAACTGCTCACCCCACTAACTTGCGGTTGCCAAAATGAGGGGAATTACACACCAATCAGCTTCTGTTTAAACTGCCTTACAGTTTTTGAGTTAGTGGGGTGACATTCATAAAATAAGGCTGATTTAAATCATTGGAAAAACCGCTGAAACTATTTTGGTTTAAGATAAAAGAACTCGACTTTTAATTTATGAGTAAAATAAATAACCAACTTCATTAGAAGAAACACAAAACAATGTCAATATGCATGGGTTTTAAACAACAAAACATAAGATAAAAAGTAGTGCAGATTTGGTGAAATTAAGCAATCCTAAGTGTAGTTGGATTTTTTAACGGCTTTCTGCTCTATAACATCAGAGTATGATCATGTGAATATAATCATATATGCATGACAGGTATATATTATGGTTTTGAAATCTTTAGGATTGTGGATAAAGCCGTCTCTCATGTCCAGTTTAAAAAACATACAAACTTAACATCACAACAAAGATTACATTACAAAAGCCATAACTTGAAAAGTAGAAAACCTAATTTGTTTTGAAAACATAATCAAATTAGACCTATGACATGCTACACACATACAACTAATGTTAAAATTAATATTAAACTTTGGGTTCAACCATAAGAATTCAGCTCACACATCACAGATAAAATAATATTAAAACTACATTTCTATTTTAATAATAAATCTGGATGAAACTAAGAATTCTACAACTATAGATAAAAAATAATAAGGTTCAATTACCCGCCATCTCAACCCATGCCAAAAAGTAAGTATTTTATGTTAGCAACACTTAAATTAAAGCATCTATATTGAGGCTCTATTAACCTTGACTATGATTTAACTCTATAAAAGGAATCCCATGTAAATATGTATGCTTATAACTTTATTCATAAATATTTATTAATTAAAACTATGACATGCTACACCTTATTATGAGTTACTTATTTTATGATATTTGTAATAAACTTTGTATATATATAATGAAATCAATGTCAAAAGTTATAAGCACTGTTATGTAAACATTGAGATTATTCATGAATTCTTATAAGCAATAAGTACCATACGGATTTCATAATTTATGGCAACCTTATTCATATAATATATGATAAACCTTGTATTTCTATAATAAAACATAGGATAAATCTAAACATGACCATATCGCCTCCATTGATATCTAATACTGTTTATTACATACTAAATATTGAACATAAGTGTTACATATTTATAAGTCTATTCATAAAAATATATACAAAAAAACTACAATCCAACTTCCATTTTATAGTATGCATAACCCAAAAAAAGGTTAAGTAAAACAACAAATAATTAAATCAAACAAGTCCTAAGAACTAAACATCTAAGAAACACACAAACTTATTTAAGAAACACACAAACTACACTTGCTCTTTAGATGTAGATCCAGAAAGAAGTTTTATTTTTGCATGGCTGTCTCTTTTTCTTTTATTGGACCCATGGGATAGATCTTCACTGGATTGAATAGTATGACTATCTTTGGAGCACCTACACTTGTTTGCATTGTAGTACCACTCGATCATACCAAGGTAGCGATGGTATATAATCCGGACTGATGATCTGCGGTGCCATGGCCTGGCCTGGATAGTTTCGGTCCATAAGTTGTTTCCTGAAACCTTTTCATACCCTCCTCGTTTATGAACTTCCATGTAGAGTTTAAACAAATCAACTGTTCCTTCGGGCTGCAAGCCTGTTGGAACCGGCCATTCAAGACCAATTTTAAAGAAGGAGAAAAGCATCCGGTAAACAACCTCATAAAACTCAAATCTATAAGCATCAGGGTCTGCATGACAAAATCATAATTATCCAGTAACTGTAAAAACTGTATTCTGCTATTGATGTAATTCCTTTGCTCCGTTTACTTTTCACCTATAAGGAATTTGAAGAAGTAGAAAATTGCCATGAACAATATACACTAGAAAGAATTGATGTTGATGCTATATACCATGATAATAGGTATCTATAGACCACACCTGAGTTTTTGTCTCAGAGCACGGCTGCACCATGACACGATGTTGATTGTTAGTACCCTGATATGACAAAAATACACGTTACAACTGCATGATGTAAAAACCTAAAATTGTTTTATGCTAATTAGACCTCTTACCGCAGGACTTTGAACATGAGATGAAGCTGTGAAGGATCTTTCCATTGAAATATCGTCTAGCATTTGATCCAGGTACAAAATTAAATACAGGTACAAAATTAAAAAAAACAACATAGCACGTGAAGCCTGCTTTTATAGATGATAGATTGCGGTTACACCATTAACTGCAGCCCCCATGTTACACACCTGCTAATATCTAGGCTATGAACTAACTTCCCCCAAAAAATTGCAGGCCTTAAAAACCACCCAAACCAACCTGGAACCGCTAAAACTGCCAAGTTTAAAGGGTTAGGATTGCGTTTCAGGATGATCCGACGACTGAGATTGATATTACCAGCGGTTACATTCACCGTTGGTAATATAATATATAATGGAGTAATTGTGTTTGAAATTTTGGTATGGAGATGGAGGTGGTGGGAAACTTTGAGTACTGCTGCAACAGTAGTGCAACACACTGATAACGTGTTATGTGGAAGACGATTTTTTCCTTTTATGTTTTCTTAATTTCCACTAAAAGAAACTATGAAGAGAAAAATAAAATAGTTCATTTAAATTTGCTACTTAACGTTTTATAAAATAACTGTTTTTTTTAATTATAAATATTAATTTATTTTTAAAAGTTTTATAATTTGTTTTAATTTCAGTTCAAAAGTTTTATTAATTGTTTTAATGTAAAATTAAAATGGTAAATCTTTTGGACCGAAATTAAAACAACTTATTAAACTTTTAAAGGTAAATTGATGTTTACATTATTTTAAAGAAAAATAATTATTTTTTTCAAATCTTAGGGAGCAAAATTAAAATTAACTCAAAATAAAATAAAAAAATAGTTATTTATGTTCTTGACTTCTTTGTATTGTATTATCATTAATTAGATAAATTTATAGTAAAAAATATATATTTAAGTTAAAAAGATTAAAAAGGATTTTACTAGTTATATGTTTTTTTCTATTGCTTTTAAAGGTGGTTATATTTTGATTATTATGTTGAATAAATCAGGTTATTGTATCTGATAAGTCAGGTGATTATGTTAAATATCAGGTTATAATGTTAAATGTTTTTTTATCATTTGTTATATATATCAATCATTGTGTTATGCTTTTAGATCATTTTTTGTATTTTTGTTATTGTTTTTATTTATTTTTTATTTTGTTGTTATTTTATCATTTTGCTTTATGATTAGAAGTATATAATGATGTTATTCATCGACATGCTTATCAAAACTCATAGTGTAACTACCTATGTTATTTCATTTTATTTTATCATTATGTTTTATAATTAGAAGTACGTAATGATGTTACTTTCACTTATATTATTTCCATATGAATTCCTTTCTCATTCATAATGTGATCAAGAAAATGGACTTCCTTATGTTATAATTCACACTTAGAAAATTTAGCATACAGTTTCTCCTTCTTAAGGAGTTCAATGATCAAACGAAGATGTTCATAATCAGATTTGAACTTTAAGTAAACCAGAATATCATCGAGTGAGAAAGGGACATGGAAATAGATCGAACGATTGATAAAAAAAACTTGAGTACTTGAGGTTGCTAGAATTAGGTCATACCACTAGTGGTCAAGGTAGACGGTGGTGGCCGAAGGTGGTGGCTGGGGGTTGCCGCAAGTGGTCGAGGGAGACAGGAGGTGTAGGGCTAGGGTTTTGAGTGGGACCTACTAAATATAGTTTTTATTCATTTGTTTTTTATTATAAGGCTATTATGGTTATTTTATAGAAATTTAACATAAAGCTTAACATTCATCAAGCATATGGACCAATCATATTACGTTTGTGTCAACTATTGGACTGGTCTAGTAAGTTTTTAAAAATTAGAGACCAAAAATAAAATCAGGATTAACCACAGGGACCACTCGTGCAAATTAATCCAAATATTTGATTGTATATTTTATGTTAGCCTAAAAACACATTTTTATGTACAAATAGATATAGTCTAAAATGTTAAGCATTTATATGTGACAAATGTTTTACAAATGTCTCACATATCTCATGCGCTACGAACATCAAATTTAGACTTTTGACATGGTTAAAATGGTGTCATGTTCTTGTCGTCTCGTAGATTGAACGGTATAATATTCATTTGTGAAAATGAGTACCACATAACAACTTATTAACAATTTAAGCAACAAATAGCTGAAGCGTGGTTAACCTTTTATGTAATTCCTATCTATTTAACTACTTTTGTTTCCCTTTCTCTAATTCCCAATTATCAACACGCCTTCATATATATGTGTAGTTACAGGTTAGAGGAGTCAAATATAAATAAACATAGAAAAACTAATAAAATAAAACTATTACAAAAGAACTATTAAAGTAAAATTATTTTTAATTTTATAAACGAATTGTTAGTAAAACTAATCTATTATCTATTATCTATAATGAAAAAAAGTTTTAAAAGAAACTGTGAAGAGAAAAATAAAATAGTTCATTTGATTTTACTACGATAAAAATAACTATTTTTGAATTATAAATATTAATTTATTTTTAAAAGTTCTATAACTTGTTTTAGTTTCGGTTCAAAAGTTTTATTAGTTGTTTCAATGTAAATTTAAAATGGCAAAGCTTTTAGACTGAAATTAAAACAACTTATGAAACTTTTGAAGATAAATTGATGTTTCCTTTATTTTAAAGAAAAATAATTATTTTTATCAAATCTTAGGGAGCAAAATTAAAATTAACTCAAAATAAAATAAGAAAAATAGTTATTTATGTTCTTGACTTCTTTGTATTGTATTATCATTTATTAGATAAAGTTATAGTAAAAAATATATTTTAATTTAAAAAGATTAAAAAGAATTTTTACTTGTTATATGTTTCTTTCTATTGCTTTTAAAGGTGGTGATATTTTGATTATTATGTTGAATAATTCAAGTTATTGTGTCTGATAAGTCAGGTGATTGTGTTAAATATCAGGTTATAATGTCAAATATTTTTTTTATCATTTGTGAATACTTTTTAATTATTTTTTGTTTTTTCCTCTAATTAAGTTTAGATTTTACATTAAGCGGTACACCCACAAGTTATATTAGTACTTTACAAATTTTAACACCCATACCATATCCGTATTATAGTTTCAAGATATACCACTGTGGATGGTGACACCGCAACGAAGTGCGGGCGTCATACTAGTTAGTTAAAAATAAAAAGGATAGCACTTTGATATCTTCAACCAACTTGAATCTTAACGTTGATCTTTCGTTAAACAATGTTTCATTCCTTCGTTCCCGCATTAACCATACCGTAATCATTAGAATTACCACAACATAATCTTTTTTCTTGTGGGGTTGTTCATAAGCTCTATAGCTTGCCCTATGAGGCTATGATCTCTTCTACCGATTTGAATCTTTCAAGAATTAACCATGCATGAATCTGCCACTAAATCTCCTTCGCAAAAATACATCTAGCGAAAAGATGATCTACCTCTTGTTCTCTTGAATTGCATAAAATGCATAAAGTTGTATTGTGTACCACTCCCCTTTTCATTAACACTATCTTGACCGGTATTTTCTTCATGGGTATCCTCCATAAGAAACTATTGATCTTCAAAAGAGCCTAATTGTTCCACTAAAATGAGTTTGAATTTGTGTTTGAGACTTAAGTGGTTGAAATATGCGAGTTCAATTCCTTTCTATGAGTACCTTCTAATTTGACCTTGAAAATGAAACTGTTTTTTAATAACACAATAGTCTTCTCCGTTAAGACCCATCTTATTTTTCATGTTAAAGCCATGGATTTTTAAACTACAATCAACTAGAGTTTTATTAAGTTTCATGACAACTAGTTGATCTTTTAATCGTGTGTAATAGCCTGGTTTTAAATAAAAATTTATATTAAACATAAGTAGATATTAACAAGAAATAATAGTACATTCGGAGTAAAATAATTAAGCTATTTAAAATAAGTTATATTTGATTCATGGGTTTTGTCTATGCGTTACACTGTTTTGGTTCTGAATAACGTTTATATTTAATTGTACTTACAAATAAGCACGACACGAAGATTTGTTCGGAGTTTAAAAATACATTATGTTGTGAAAAAAATTTAAAAATATATTATGACCCATCCAAGTCAGTTTTAAATAGAATTACTTTATTATCCTATAATAAATATAATAAATTGTCATGGAGAATGAACAGTGTTCTCTTGCTTACACGTGTTTCATGCTATCTGTTAGCTTTCTCGACGTGTCTTACTTTTGGCTTTTCTTCCTCCTATGCTCTTTTCAGACTCATTATCATCGAGATCTTCCTCCTGAACTGCTAGATCTTCCTCTTCAGGTTAGATATCATCTTTATTGCTCTTTGACTGCTCTTTTGTATGCTTCTTCTGGCTGATTGTATGATTTCTCTTCGTTGCTGATTCTTCTGTTCTTTCGTTTTTGGCCGGTTTTTTTCAACAGATTGCAATAACATAGTTCTTCTTTGCATTATCAGGTAACGTTTAATATTTTACCACAGTCATTGTTTAGTTGTTGTTGTCTACACCATTGCATGTTCTTATTTCAAGTGATCGTAGTTGTCTTCTGGGCCAGAGGTTTTAATTTCGGCTTTGGAATCGATCAAAATGCATTGCATGCTAGGTGTTTGATGAAATGTTTTATACCTTTTGAGTTTGGGACTCCTTAGAATATTACATGTTTCCTCGGTATGTTCAACACATTCTCAACTGTGAATTGGGACCACAGTTGGGGGAACAGGTAATGTTCTTAAACTTGCACACATAAGGCCCGACATTTTCAAGATATTGAAAAAGCCAACTGTTGGGTTCTTAGGGGTAGAAACAGCCCTTGTCTCGAAAATATTTGAGCTCATTGCTCAGGATGACATTCTAGCAGCACCAGCTAGTGATGAACCAACACCCTCCACCTCTCAACCACCATCAAGGCCAACAATTACCCTCACCTACCAAAGAAAATTCAAGCGAACCCTTGCACTTGCTATTGAGCATGTGCAGGACCCCATATCACAACCCACACAGGAGGAAGTAGACACTCGAGCTCCCACTTCCCCTGAGGAGCAAACCAATCCCATTCTTCAAAAGATCAGTGATGAGGTTCCTCATGCTCAACCTGATGAGCTCATAACTCCACAAACAGCCTTAAGCCATCACTCTGAGTCTCAACACTCTAGTGATCAACCTTCAGGGGAAAGCTACCATCCCCAGCCTCTTGATCTTAACCAACCCTTTCCCAACTTTGACTTCTATTCTGATGAAGATTTGGGATTCAGTGAGTATCATGAATCTCTCCTCTCTACCCACACTCAAGGGAGTAGACCTCGGTTCACCTCCCTCATCCCCCAATGATTCTTCAACTGAAGATGAGGGGAGTCTGAAACTCACGGTGCACCAACTCGAAGACATCTGCACCCAACTGGTTTTCAAGATAGCTCACCTCGAATCACAGGTGACTATCTTGCAAAGGAGGGTCCATGACCAGCAACTTGAGATCACCGATCAAGGGCAAGCTAGCTGAGAGACCCATAGGACAAACTCATCCAGGTCCACAAGAACCTGTGGATGTTATGGATCACTTCCCCAGCTCACCTATGCATGAGGGCGATGCTACCAAAAAGGGGGAGGAAGTTCTGACCGCCACAGAACCTGGGAGTTCTTCCTCAAGTTTGGACATACAGGACTCACCATCCTATCTTGCAGTTGTCCATGCTCAGCAACCTCCTCAAGATAGAGATCTCGACTTGCAAACTCAATATCTGTTTGAGGAAGGGATACCAAGAGCAATGTCTGCCCCTTCTAAGAACCCAATCATGGGTTGCGGGTATGACAGTGATAGGAAAGCTCTTGTACTCTCTAGAGCTCAGGGTCAACTAGAAATCTTAAACATTTCAAACCTGAGTTTCTATAAAGGTATAAATCTGGTAGATTTTGTCACACCCCAACCTTAACGGCGGAAACGTCGAGATGTGAGGGTTAAGATTGTTCACAGCCACATAATACTACCATAAATTGTAAGTATAAAAAATTCATAAGTTGAAATAATCATTACAACCAAATGTCTCAACAAACAAAATTAAACAAAGTTCAACTTTCAAGTCTTAAGTTATTTTATTTATTTTTCCTAGGTCCAAATCCTAGGTGTAAGCATGCTTCAAAAGATAATCATCAACCTTGTGCATTTCCTGAAACATGTTAAAAATAAAAGGGTCAACTTTAAAAGTTGGTGAGTTTCCATGGGTTAAGCATACATATATATATATATATATATATATATTATATATATATATATATATATATATATATAAAAGTTTACAAGTAGCAATTCATGTCAATGGTTACGAATAAAGCAAGTTTATAGATAACATATCGCTACAATCAAACCTTGACCAAGAATATCATTTACAAGTTTAACGATTAGCTAAGTGTACTTGGTTCCCATGATGAACAAGCATACATCATCAGGAGCCGGCAATAACCTCGGCTTTAGCACCAAATAGGCTTGTCAGGCCCATAGATCTATGACGTCGCCAGGCTAGCAATAGTTAATGATTGTCAACATATAATGTTCATCATATAAGGCTCACAATATTACAAATAACCATGACAAAGTTTATAAATGAGTTGCTCATGCATTTACAAGTAGCAAGATGTTTACAAGTGCAAGTTTATAAAGATAACATGTTTCACCCCAAAGGTGTGAAATAAAGTAAAAGATGGGCATGAAAACTCACCTTATATATATAAGATGATAACAAGAAATTAAACGGCGCTCCAACGATTTCTTTTACAAGATACCTAACGTATATATTTCAAGGTTAAGTTTAAAGGTAATATTAACGATTAAACGCGAACTAGGGTTTCAATAGGAATTTGGGGTTTTTATAAATAAATAAGGTTATCTATTGAAATCATATATGTATTTTAATCCAATGAAAGAAATATACCATTTAGGTAATTTAATATGGAGAAAAGAAATTAAATTCTTTATGATAACTTGTAAAGTTTAAATATAAGATGCAAATAAATTTTTATAATTATTTGAAATAAACATGATTAAACAATAATTAATGTATTGGCCAATAATAATTTATTAATTTAAACTATTATTTAAAGTCTATTTTATAAAAATAATCTAAGTATGACATTTGTAAAAAAACGTTTTATACAAAATAATATATTAAAGTATTTAAATGAAGAAATTTACAGAAATTAATTATGTGACTTTAAAAATAATTAAAGTTTACAAGAATGATTTTTATAATTATTAAAAATTTTCTATAATTTTTTTAAAGGCTGAAAAGCTTAAAAAAATATGGTTGAGGGTGCCCGGGTTCGAACCCGGGTCCCCTGTGTATGAGTCCGACACTTTAACCGGCGGGCCAGCGCCCCAAATCTGATTAGGTTTAGGTTTGATTATTTAAAAGCAATTATTAACAGAACCCCCATTTTGCATGAACCCTAGAACGATTGGATCCAAAATTGATCCTCAATTCGATGTTATTAACCAAATTAACCACCATAGGGCTTTGATTCCCTATGATTAATCGAGTGTAATACAACTCTTAATTACCTGAATTCGATGCAGGATCGATTGAAACAGATTCAAACAATGTCGCGGCCGGGGTGACTTCGGTTCAAGAGGTTTGGGTTGATTATAATCAAATTCGCTACACCAGTAACTTCTAATGAGGCTTATGATTGAAAGCCCTATGCCAATTTCGATTTGAAGATGAACAAGAATTGGGTTTCGGTTGAGTTGTAGGGTCGATGTTTCTCAAGTGGTAATTCGTTGCATATGATGAACTCAGGTGAAATTGGTAGTGTATTTAGTTTAGAAACTTAACTAGAATGGTTAAACCTCATTTAATTGAGTATGATTGAATCCGTTTCGAGCCTGTTGATACCGACGCTTTGAATGTGCTACGGTTTCGATTGAGAGTGATGAATTCGAAGTTTAATGCTCAGATTAACTCGGTTGTGGGGTTCGAAACTGTTGTACAAGTGTAAAGGGTGATTTAATTGAGTTAAACGGTGAGTTTTCGAGGGTTTTTGGGGTTGGCCGGAGACTGCCGGAGCTCGGCCGGAGGGTCACCGGGAAAACGGGGGGAAATCTGGTTTGGGTTTTTGAATGTTACACAACTGGTCCTGTAGTTTTAATTCTTGTTATTTTAAATACAACTTTATTTTTTCAAAGTTTCTAAATTGACAATAAAGCCCCCTGAACTTAATTAAACTTTAAGTTTTAACTATTTTATAACTTATTAATTATTTAACTTTTATAACTTATCATTTCTATTATTATTATTATTTTTATCTTATTTTAACTATTATTATTATGTTTATTATATTAAAACAAATTATTAACTCTTAAATTAATGAATTAATGCACAATAAAAGAAACATTCATAAACAACTCATATAGTTTCTTAAATGACATAAATGGTCCTTACAAGAACATAACAGGGTTAACTATTAATTAACGAAAACACGAAAGGTTACAGATTTGGCACTTGTCAACCCAAGCAATAACAGACAAGCTGTCAGACTAGCCAATCAAATTCAAGAATGGGTGCTGGCAGAATTCAAAAGGAGAACAGCATCATATAGACAGAGGCTAGCAGTTGAAGCCTTTGGTCAATTGGATGTTGAGGTAGACCCTAAAATTAGCTTCGAAGGGAAAGCCTTGACTGAAGGCCCAGAGGCTGAGACTGTGAACCTTGAGACAAGATCTCCTCCAGCACTCCATACCCTTAATGAGGCACCAGCTGGTGATGATGCTTCATAACCTCTCTCTGGCTAGAGCTTGACTGCTGAATCAAGCAATGAAGGCCAAAGCTCTCCTCAGGCTGAGTCATCAAGATCTGCAATTGAAAAAAGAAAAAGGAAGATGACTCCTGAAGAGATTAAAAAAGAAAAGAGAGAGAGGAAGAGGAAGCTGAGGGGAGAGAGTTCAAGTGGTTCCCCAGGATTCATGCAAGCAGCAATTCTGGCTGCCCCTGTACCAAACACTCAAGAAGATGAATTAAGGGCAGCCAGGCTCAACTATCTGGGGACCAGGAACTACAACATAAATGAACTCATCTCTCTCCCATTGGAGGAATTGAATGAACCGGCTGACATTGAATTGTCAAAGGAGAGGAAGGAAGCAGAGGATGCAGCCTTGACCCTCAAACACAAGGAAGAAATAAGGAGAAAAAGGCTTTACAAGAACATTCCTGTCCTCTCCCCAGTTCAAGAAAGTCCTGAGTCAGAGACTGTGGCTACTGAACAACCCCAGGTAGTTGATGAAGAAGAAAGATTAAAGATGATCAACTACCTGAGTGCCACAGGTCTCTATCAGTCACCTGCACTTCTTCCCTTGCCTTATGATTATATATTGTTTGAACAACAAGCAGCTGGAAGAGCAAGCCAAAAGAGAAAGGCAGGCTGCTAGGAAGAGGCAAAGGGAAGAAGCTGCAAAATCAAGAGCCATCATCCAGAAAAGTCAGAAAAAGTCTGCAGATAGGTAGAGGATGATGAGCTTTTTGAAGCTGTATGGGTTCTCCGAAAGGAGGTTTGGTCCCATGTCTCTATCCATAATGGATGAGCACATAAGGGCGATCAAGCAGAAGATAAAAAGGGGAGAGCTTATGGACATTCATTCATCATCAAGTCAAGCTCAACCTGAAGTTGAGGTAAAGGTTGAACCTACAGAGACAACATCACCTGCACCTGAAGCTGCACAACAGCCAACTTCATCTTCTAACCCATAGCAGGGTTCTCCTCCCTCTCCTTTTGAAACTGGGAGAGAGGAGATCCCAACTGAGAGGGAATCCACTGAAGAACCTGGTACTGAAGACCAACCCTCTCAGTTGAAATCATCAGGGAGGAAAAAGAGGATGACCAGAAGAAGATCATCAACTAAAAAGAAAAGAAGAAAGGCATCCACCTTCCAACCTCAGGATAAGTCAGAACATCCTGAGAAAGTGCATGAAGATGACTCTCAACCAACTCCTATCATAGTAGAGCCTCTCTCTGTTGAAAGACCAATTCTGTCCTGAACATTTGCTGAAGATCCAGACAGATGGTATGTCACTAGAGATCAGGGAGAACAACATGTCTACTTCACAAGTGACATGCTTGAACTCCCTCTGCATGATCTCTATGATATAAGAAGGTACTTCATGAGTCTAAAGAATCCAGATCTACTGATGAAGAAAGGAATATTGAAGATTCTCATATGGACTATCCCAGTCTGAAGAACCTCTCTGTTTTGGTAGCATCAGCCTAGCGGGAGTTTGTAGGAACCTCTGAAGTTAAAAGGCTAATGCAACCAAAGGATACCAAAACAACCAAGTCTTCCAACATGCACTTTGGAACAAAGAAGAACCAGCTTCGGAAGTTTTACAAACTCAAGAAAAATGCTAAGTGTAAAATCTTCCGAAGCCAAAGTTCAGAAGAAATTGCTGCGGAAGCTCTACATTTAACTTAGAAAATACTCTAAGTGTAAAGTCTTTCAAAGCCAAAGACTCAACTCTTCCGAAGGTAAAAGATGAAGTCTTCTAAAGCTCTCAAGACAAAGTCTTCCGAAGCTGCTTAAAGTCAAGACTGATTTTCTTCTGAAGAGAGAGAAAATATACATTTTCCATCAACTTTATCATAAAGCAACTTACTATCCGCTGCATGCTCTGGTGGTTCACCAACTATCATCAGTTGGTGAAACTTCCATGCTTTATGATAAAGTAGATAAGGTCTTTGTCTGCAAGTTTCTGTTTTTGTTCCTTTTTGGATTTTTGTAATAGGAAAGTCAGTGAGCTATGGCATGTCATAGTCACTAGTCAAAAGGCAATCTGCCTTTTGACTTTAGGCTGATCTTGTTGTCTAGATTAGTCACTTCCAACTGTCTTTTTGCATATTGACGGTTGTAGGATGTAGTATAAGTAGTCTCCGGTTTTTGTTTTCAATACATACTTGTACAACACTTGTAATAGAACTAGAGAAGCAATAAACAACTTCCTTGAAAACTTTATCTTGTGTTCTTATTCTTGCTTTGCTTGTGTTTGTCTTGTATCTTCAGTAAAAGTTCACAGTTCCCTATTTGAATTGTTAAGTGATCTTAAGATCCTTCTAAGTGTGTTAACTAAGTGCAAGCTTAAGACCCTTTAACAGTCCTGCACAAAGAATGGTCAGAGGCATTCTTGGAAGCATCTTAATGGGCATCGTTATCAGAACTGAGGTCTTTATTCGTTCACATGCTTATGTTTTATGGGATCTCAAATCTGTTATCTCTTTGGGAAGAACATTGGCAAAGAATGAGTGATGACATTGCACGTAGGTTATCTCAACTCTCCACTTCATCTCACAGTACTATTAACAACAATTGTTTACGTGATTATGTACTGTTTGAACTAGAATTCTTAATGAATTCTGACCCCAATCCACGATCTCTGTCCGAGTTTGGCTTACTGTTACCAAGCAAATCGATGCAATCAGCTCTAAAAAATCATCTCTTGCTAGAGGAAAAAGTGTATGACATCGAAGCTTTGAGTACCAAACATCTCCGTCTTTATTCTGGATTAAATTTAGATCAATTGACCATTTATAACTATGTTTTGGACTCCATCTCTAAATCAACGCAGGTTCTCTCATTTATGTATGGTCATGGTGGTACCGGGAAAACATATTTATGGAAAACCTTAATTTCATATTTAAGATCTAAGGAAATGATTGTATTGGTTGTCGCCGCCTCAGGTATTGCATCGTTACTATTACCATCAGGAAGGACAGCACATTCCCGTTTCAAAATACCATTAGAATTGACCGAGAACTCTATTTGTCATATACAGAAGAAGACACAACTAGCCCAACTACTTCTAGAAACATCACTTATAATTTGGGATGAAGCTCCAATGTGCGATCTAAGGTGCTTTGAATCACTTGACAAGACACTTAAAGACACTACTAATGATCAATCCAAACCTTTTGGTGGAAAGTCAGTTTTATTAGGAGGCGATTTTAGGCAGACTCTTCCAATCAAGCCAAAGGCATCAAAATATGAGATAATAGCTTCATGTATATGTATATCATATTTGTGGTTTCACTTTAAATTTTTTAGGCTTAGAGTAAACATGCGCCTGTTATGTTCTGAATATCAATCATTTTCTACAGATCCAGTAAGTTTATTTTCAGAATGGTTGCTAGATATTGGCGATGGTAGGATCAGTATGCCTATTGAGGGAGGCTACTTTGATACTAAAATAATTGAAATCCCATATCAATTTATCATTGAGCCCTCCAGCACTGCACTAGGTGATTTAATAGACTTTATATACGATAAAAGTATTCTTAATTCTCCCACAGCTGACATAATAGCTAATAGAGCTATAATTTGTCAAAAAATGAAATAGTTGATGAGATAAACGAAATTGTTCACAACATGTGTCCTGGCAAAAGTATGACATACTTAAGCACAGATACTATGGTTCCACACACTAAAAATAACGGAGTCACAGACGAAATATATCCAGTTGAATATCTAAACCTTCTAAACTTTTCTGGCACCCCACACCATCACGTATCATTGAAAAAAAACACCCGTCATATTGTTACGAAATATAGATGACTTTTGGTTTCACAACTACTTCCTAGAGTCATAGAGGCACGTATTATCACTGGTGCATCAGTAGGTCATAGAGTTTACATACCTAGAATCAATTTTGTGCACAATAACAAAGAATTACCTTTTGTTTTCACTAGACATCAATTCCCAATTAGATCATGCTATGCAATCTAAATAAAATTGGAATATACTTACCTGAGACAATTTTTGGTCACGGGCAACTCTAATGTAGCTTTGTCTAGAGCCACATCACCAAATGCACTAAAAGTTCTCATAAAGCATGATGGTAATGCAAAGTCCAACATGACCTTAAACGTTGTCTTTTCTGATTTTCTAAGTGAAGTTGAAGCACCCCAGGTGTTAACCTTGGACCTTGCTTTTCTGTTTTTCAGATGTAGTCACATATTCATATAAAAAATCACTATTTGATAGCAACATCATTTTTTTCTCATAAATTGAACAGGTTGACTGCAATGGAAACTGAAAGACTTGCCTCCTTCAAACTTAGAGCTGTTGGATTGCCTGTTGAGGTTCGAGTTTTGCGAAAATGGAATCCACAATTTAAGAGGTTTTCTACGTGCTACATATTTGTTGATCGCTCTGTAAGTATTTATAAGTAGCTAAAATACAAAATCCAAACTACTAAACTAAACTATTGCTTTACATGAATTAACCATTAATAACATTATTTGTGTTCCAGGGAGATGCAATTCAGGTAATAGTACATGGCTCAAAAGATCAAAAATTTGTGGAATCAATCATAAACCAAAATGGTTTTTATCGCATCGAAGGCTATGCGTGCACTGAACCAAACAAACATTTCAATGCCTTATCACATCCAGTGAACATGAGGATAGGTGTAGCAAGTTCAACCACTCCTATTGCTAACACACTCGATCTGCCTGCACAGTACTTCAACTTCTGTAATCGTGCAACTCTTGAGAACCTATCTGACAATGAGGAAATAATTACAGGTATCATTACTAACTACACAATTGCTCTCGAATATAGCTGAACAGTCCTGAAAAAAGATATAGATTTATGCAACAAACAAAACTGATAACATATTACCGCTTACAACAGGTTATTGTGGAATCTTGCGAGGAATAAAGGACAGATAAAAAAAACAACCGTCCTTTTGTAATTCTAACACTCCTCGATGCAAGGTACTATCGACATGGTTGTTACTATAAAATCTTGATGTGAAGCTTTAAATTTAAAACATTTAGAAGTTATTCTAGAAACGTATTAGGAAAAAAGTTATAATAAATACAAGGAACTTTCAAACCTTAACTGCAATTTTATTTGACCCATATATTGTTATAATGATAAGTTTTATGTGATAACTTATTGATGACATATTTGCTTTCATAAGATGCAATAACCTAAAGACATTCATTCTTACACAGTGATCAAGACATTATGGCAACCCTTTGGGAAGAGATTTCAACATCAAATGAACGCTTTGATAGACAACTAATTGAGAATGCAGACAGGCCAGCAGTCATAGTTGTCACTGCTATGAAAGCATCATGCTTTTCAGGTAAACACATGCATATGCACTTACATGTTACACCAATTAATAAAGGCAACCAATGCACAACTGTAGGTAAACCACGATTAAACTCCACATTTGGAACTTTTGTGTATCTAAATCACAACCACCAGCAAACCGAAGAACTCCTAAACAGGTTACTTCGCTTACTATTAATCTCAATAGAAAAACATGCACAGAATAAAAACCTAAAAAAAGTTTTTTTTTCAACAGGCACAAAGACAGGAATGACACCTTCATAGGGATAGAAAACTCGACAACTATCTCGGACAAGACAACAACTATAACAACAATACTTCAAAAACAAAACTCAGAACTGACAGTAAGCTATCAAAACCCCATATAGCAAAGTTGTGTTTGGGTTACTTTTCTCTTACAAATTTACTTGACTAAGGTGCATGTGTTTTTGTCGTTCACTGTCTATTTATAACTACAATTGGAAATTAGGGAAAAACATTCACATGTGATGCAACAATCATTGAGATACTTCCAACCATTGATTGGTACCTTGATCTATGTCTGGTATGCTCCTATGAAATCTTTCCAAGCGGACAAACATGGTACTGCCCCAGTCACAGCAGATTTAAGAATGCAAAGCACACGTAAGTAACAGTTAAACACAATAATATACAACTTCTCTCCCTGATACTTCGATATTTTCAACTACAGATATCATATCTCGGCCATAATCTCAGATGAGACAGCTGCAATTACTACCACAATCCTCAATGAAGCCGTAACCACAATGGTAGGTATTGAATACTCGGACTTACGAATCCAAGACGCCTGTGAAACAACCCTTGAAATGCCAGCACCAATCCAGACCCTAAGGGGAAGAAAAATGAGATTCCAAATACAGGCACAAAGAGACATGCATTCAGACACTGTACGAGCATCAGTTGACAAAGCCACTGAACTCAAACATCCAACTACAATAGAACCTCCATCTACAACTACACCAGAGACACCAACACCAACAAAACCGAAGACAACAACGCAACAGGCAACAACAAGCAGGAGGCTAAACTTCGACACACCTTGTATTCACGACAAAAGACCAACTTCACAGAAACAATTGATTTGATTTATTATTATTTTTAGTTCTTATTATTTGATAAATTATCATTTGTGTTCTGCTTCAAGCATGTATATCATTTGCTTCTTATCCTTAAATCATTATGAACCTAAAGCTTCTTCTGATTTAACCTATAGTTACTTACTGTTGTGATAACTCATCAGTTTTACATGTACAGAAACCGAATCCAGTTCCTTGAAGAAACCGAAGACAACAACATAAATCAAAGGACTGTAGCTGCTATCCGTCAATGTGCAGGCTCGTGATCTTTTGTGACGCTCACTCCACCGCTACTACTTTTGTATCTACAACCTTTGCATAAAGAAAACTAGGTAACTCAATTATTTTATAATGCTTAAATATTCACAGGCCTGAAAACCCATACTTTTTGTATCTAATAGTAACAAGCCTGCTACAACTTTTGTATCAACAACCTAACAAGTTTACTACTCTTTTTTGTATTTGACAGACCCGCTTTCTTTTGTAATGTATTTGTATCTATTTGGTAGAAACCGCACAACGCGCGGCCGAACCCTTCTCGTTATTATTGTGCATGAGGAATGAATAGTTAGGTTTTAGGGGTATAGATTTTGACCACCGAACTTTATTAATGTTCACCAAGTTAATAGATCTTTCTTGATCCCTTTGGCAAACATTGAAAGCTTCTTTTAACTTTTCACTCCCGTCATTCTGGAGACAGAGACTTTTGTGTGCGTCAGAGAGAAAGAGGATTTTCAGGGGAAGAAGAAGCTTATTGAAGCTGCTCTTGTGACCTCCGTCACTCCGGCGGTGGCATCTAACAACAATGAGAGAACTTGATCATTTCGATTCCAACAGAGGCGTTGATTCTGGTACTACCTTCCTTCCATCTTTTTGTTTAAATTTGGGTTGGAGAGAGATGATGGGTTTTAATTTGAGTTGTACAGGGTGGTTGTCTGTCGTTGACAGCCGATGACAACCAGCTGCATGCGGTGGTCAAGTCCTCTATTTTTAGGGTTTCAGTGGTCACTCTTGACGACGACTAGAGAAGGTAAAGAGGGGTTAGCGGTGCTATTGGAAGTGTTTATAGGTGTGTGTTCACGGTGGGAGGGCAAAGCAAGTGGATATGCAAAAATAAAAAACCCTCAAATTTTATGATTTTGGAAGGTTCTGTCTTTGATTTGATATTTTTTTCCTTGGCTTTGATAGATGGACCCCTCTCCCTTTGCCTCTTCCTTGATGTCAGTGCCCTCTTTGATCTCAGATGCAAGGGTACGTATCTTTTAGATGGTAGTTATAAGATTTATTGATTAGTTCAAATGTTGGACTGTTCTTCCTGCTTTCAGTTTTCAATTGTGTTTTGTTGTTTAATCCGTCAATAAAACATAATTCAAGATTTCAAAAGAGTTAAAAAAAAACCCAACTCAAACCGAAATAGAAGTTGAAAACTGGAATAAAGAATTCTAAGGATCGGTGTGATATGTTTCTGGTGCAGGCCCATTTGCACCAAACGCTCATTCAAAACCGATAAGGTGACAACATTCTTGCTTATGTAGTAGATTGTTTTGTTTTTGTCAATAATATTGTTGGTTGTGTAAAACTATAAACTTACATTGGCACTTGATTCTGTGTTAAGGTAGTTAATATTAGTGTTTCATCATATATCTAAAAAATTGAAAACATTATAGGGGTTGGTTATGGTTTCCACTGCTTGCCTAGATAAAGAAACTTACAAAATTTGTATGGGTTGATAAGTAGTGAGATTATGTATTTTTATTATTCCAATATTAAGCTGAACTAAACTGACTTATTTATGTTGTGGAATTTGTGATTCCTTGGTGATAGGAATGTGTTTTACAACAATGTTTTGAAGCTGGAGTATTTTTTAAGTTGGTGATGAGGTTATGTTCTGCTACAATGTTTTGAAGTTGTAATGATATAATTGATAGTATAAGGAATGAGGGATTTATTTTGTCCTGTATGAAGAATATTAAGTTTGAATAATTAAATAACTTTCTATCCTGTTATGTATCATAACTTAACTCTAAAAATGTAAATGATGAGGAAGGAGAAAAGGTTACAGCAGAAATCTCAAAAGACTAGAGTTTTGGTATCATGCATGATTAATGAAGAATGTTTGCTTTATTATATATAAAGAAGTATAGTTTTCTATAGCAAAAATTTATTCATTTAAAACGTTTTTTACCTTTAGTAGTTATTTAGTTACCTACTAACTTTGCACCTTTTTTTATCCGCTTTAAGGTAGCAACTGGGGATGAAGACCGGGTGAGTCCAATGCCACAAACATGGTGAAAATAGCCAAACATGTCAAGAAGAGGATAACATTGGGAAAACGAAGGTACAAACGGAGCAAACAAATGTTTCTAAAGCAACATATGGCTAATTGAATTCCTTAATGTTACCTGATGTATCGGAAACTCATATTACTCGCATTATATTAAAAGGAAAGCATAATGCTTCACACGAGTTAAAGCCATCCAAGATCAATTTTTAATGCCTAAAAATATTATTAGCGTTATTGTATTGTTTTTTTATTATAAATATTTGCATATATTTTATGAGAAAGACAATTAAATCCATTGTCACATGTAGTATTTTTTCTGTTCTTGGTGAAAAGATGCGCGTTCTTTGTGTAATGTATCAATAATTTATATTTTGATGTGGCTTTCATTATGTTATATTGTTGTGTTACAGGAATCTACTAAAAAGAAAAGCAGTGATTAGAGGCACAATATATGCATGTCGAATTTGTGCATTTGGTCGAGTCCTATTCGAAACCCTAGAGTCAATATCCAAGGATGATTTGAGGTAAAAACCTTATTTTAGTTGGTTATGTTGAAAATGAGTGGTTTTGATGTTGTTTTTAGGGTTTGAAGAACATGTCCCAAATGGAAGAAGAAAACGGTGATTACAGGTCAATCATAGAATATTATGAAGTTTGTATGCAGATCAGTAGACGGACTTTTGGGGCTGCATCTGTACTTCTTCATAGTTCACACCTTCAACAGTGATGATTTCAGGTTGCTTGCAGATTTGATTACTTACTCAAACTGCTTTTACAAACCAATCCCTCGCCGCAACTCGCGAAGGGTGAAACCTAGTTTATATTAGAACATAAATACAAATAAGCTCGTGATAACAATGTATTTAAAATTTTGTCATACATAACAACAACAATTATACCCATTAAATCTCACCCACAATAAAGCTATTGGTAGGGTCTGGGAAGGATGGGATATAAGCTCACCATATCTTTATCCAAAATGATAGAGAGGTTGCTTTCAACGAGACAAATGGTTTTAAAAAATCTGCACAAAAAGTACTACAAAAATATTGGATACTAGTGTGATAGTGATGTATATTGACCAAGGTAATCATGGTAGACTATCGAAAATAGAAAAAAAAAACCGTCAGAAAATATGATAAAATAGTTGTGATAAATACAGGTATCACAATATAGGCACAAATACAAATAAAAGGATGCAAAGGTGATGTAGTAATTTGTTGGAATTGAAAATTGAATTCTATTTTGGTTGAGAAAGGATTTGGAATTATCATATCTATTAATAAACCAAAGCCATGAACAGTGGTTTGCTATTTGTGATGTTTTATGTACAACAGCCTATTGCACCACCGCCTTTCATCTTTCTTTTATACCTATCACACTACTAATTTGTTCTGTCAAAAGTGTGTTCGGTTGTTTGCTTTCTTTTCTAAAGAGAGAGGCACTACGGTGTTAACCCACTGCTCCACTGCAGCGGTGGCTTTCTTCTTTAGAGGGGGAGTCGATTCGGCGATCGACCCTGTTGCCGCTCTGCCTCCCCTGTGTGGTAGAGGTAGAGCAGGTGGTGGTGTCGGGTTGTAGGACCGCTGTCGCTACAGTCGTTCCCTGCGGTGGACATGGGACATGGGTTGCCGACAACCGTGGATCTTGCCGGAGTTGTCAGAGTAACCATGCAACCACTGATTGTTGGTGGGTAGCAAGTTGGCCGTAGATCTCGTTGGAGCTTAGGTAGGTTTGATCTTTTTAGGGTTTTTTTTCTTTTATTAACGTAACGATGCCAGTGATAGATCTTCGCGGAGGTCTCAAAGTGGTCATAGCAACCACCGATTCTCGGTGGGTGGCGTCTGGCCATAGATCTAGCCGGAGGTCTCACCCTTTAATAGGGGTTGATCCTTTTAAGGTTTTTTTTTTTACTGTGGCAAACAGGTTTTAGGAGTGGCTACTTACCGATACCGTGACCTTTCGTGGGTCGTCTTCGTTACTATCGGTGTGGGGTGTAATGTAGCCTCGTCGTTGCTAGAGGCATAGACTCATCGGCCCTCTTGGCGGCGGCACAGGTCGTCATCCATTTTGTTCCTCTGTTTTATCTGGTTTACTATTCCTTTTGCATGTTGAGGTTTCGGGTTTCTTTGTGATGGGCCTCAGGGTTTCGTTTTATTTGGGGTGTTTGGAGTTGTGGTGCGATTATGATCATTGAATGTGGATATTTGAATTGATTTGTGGTGGTTCTTCTGTTGTGGAGGCCAGAAAGGTGTTTCTGGTATCATGTATATGTTGTTGACCCGTGCCATTGCATGTTGTTGTCAATGATGATGCTCTTGATAAGAATAGTGTTAATTTGAAGACGTCGATGATGATGAACACGTGTTCATCTGAAACCTTTTGTTTTGATTGTTTTGCGGCCGTGATGATACACGAAAATTGGTATCAGGTTCCTTGGCCTGGCAGCCATTTTTGGTGTACAGCCGGAACCGATCATCTGTTTTGAGCCATGTTGAAAATTACTTTGGCACTAGCTTAAACAATTAGGTTTTGGCTGTGACGAGGGAAACTTATGTCTGAGACTCGATTTAAACATTTTCATAAGACGCGAAACGCGCGTCTGAGTAAAACGCTAGTTAGAATTAAAAAAGGAATGAATTCTCTTAAATTTCTTGAAATAAAGTGTTTCAAAATCCTTCCAAATTTTGAATGATTTCAATTCCATGGACCCTCGGCCCTTGCCACCAACCACCACCTACCACCCCCAACCGATGTTGCCGCACTTCGACCGTCGACCGCCACCGCCGCCGACCTCGGATCGCCACCGCCGCCGACCTCGGATCGCCACCGCCGCCGATCTCGGACCGCCAACATCGCTGTTACCTCTGTCGCGGCTCCGCCCGCCGCCGACTCCGATCTTCACCACCACCGCCGCCGCCGCCGCCGCTTCGACCGCCGCTTCCATCAACCTACAACCTTTTTCACCGACCCTAACCGTTGACCGCTACCCACTGCCCAAAACCATTTGACGGCCCACCCACCTCCATCCCGCTTGTCGCCCTGTCCTTAACATCCAATCCCGTTGATAACTGACCGTGCTTCTTGTTGTTGTCGACAATCGACAGTCACCGCTAAATCGTGCAAGCCGCAAAAAAACAACCGTCTCCACCGATGGCGCCCTCGTTCGACCATTGACTGTTGTCGTCGACCAAGTTGGTATTGGACGCGCTCGACGACGATTGTCGGTTTTCGGTGGCGGGTGTGATCGGTTGGTGGCGGCGGTGGCAGCAGCGGGGTAGGGTCGATGTCAATGGCTGGCGCGGTCGTTGCCAACAATTGATTGTCGGTGGCGAGGGTGACACACGATTGGTGGTATGTAGTAGCGGTGATCAGTAGTCGGAGGTGGTGGTGGTTTGATATGAGTGATAAATTACAATTTTTTATGAATGTTTTGTCACTATAATGCATTTGAAATTTAAATTAGTTTTATAGATTTTAATTTTCTTGAATTCCAAATCACTTAGAATATATTAAATTTCAAATCCAATTTCTTCTAATTCTAATTCCAACACATTTTGTGAACCAAACGCACCTAAGCGCTTAGTTCTAAAATTTTGTCAAGCATCATAATTTAAAAATATAGAGAAACAAAATGTGCTAAAGATTAAATGTGATATTACAATATATTAGAAAAAAGAAGCAAAATGATTTGTCTGCGACTCTGCGTGTGTGACAGCCACGCAATAAGCAAAGGAGAAAAACAAAGCCAAGAAAAAAAAACCGAGGGGGAGCTCCTTGGAATCAAACATAGGTCTTGTGAAAGCATAGGGAGAGCACTTGGGAATCGAACATGGGTGGGCCTCTATTTAACACAACACAAACGGGGAAGTGATAAATAATAATAAAAGGGAAAGTTTTCAAAATGTTTTTTTTGATTTAAAATTTCCTTAAAATGTCCCCCTAAGATTTTCTTTTCAAAATCTCCCCTCCAGACAAGACGCATGCGCTTCTGGCGCAGACGCCTAGCTACTCAAAATCGTACACGTGTACTGTGGAGTAGAGGTGTACAAACCGGATATTGGGGCCAAACCTGTTCGGTTCCTAAACCAGTTTCAGGGCTAGGATATTCAAACCTATCGAACCTATCCGAGCTAGTTTGAAAACCGGTTCGGGTTTTCATTTTTTTTTAAATTTAAATTTTCCAAACGCCCAAAAAAATCCTCAAAGAAACGCCCAAACAGATGCGGCCGAACAGTGGTCATGCGCCCAAACAGTGGTCATGCGCCCAAACAGTGGTCATGCGCCCACAGTGCTCATGCGCTCACAGTGCTCATGCGCCCAAACAGTTCTCATGCGCCCACAGTTCTCATGCGCCCACAGTTCTCATGCGCCCAAACAGTTCTCATGCGCCCAAACAGTGCTCATGCGTCTGAACACTTGGCCAAATTTCAGAAGTTTTTCATACTTATCAAATTGTTCAAAACTTGTTCAATTGATCTAAAATATTATTTATTTTTATCAAAGATTACACATTTATATAAATTATTTATAAATATTAAAACATAAAACATAAAACATTAAATAAAATATAATTATGATTTATATTTTGCCCACCACAGTGTGGAGACACCCAACCGCTCTAGAGATGCCCGCCCACACTTTGGAGGCGCGCTACCATAAAAAACACGTTTATAATTTTGAGTGGCCCGCTATACAGGCGTCTGCTCCCTGTCTAAGGAGGCGGCAACGACTTGTCTGGAGGGGACATTTTGAGCAAAAAAATATTTTAGAGACATTTTAAAAGAAATAAGAGAGAAAAGAGACATTTTGAGAAATTTCCCATAATAAAACAGACAACCTTAACTTATCACGAGGCAAGCTCTGTTTGAACAAGGCTGTTTCACAAAAGTCACAACTTTTACTTAACTAGTAGAGGTGAACAAACCATGTTTGAAAATTAACCCGGTTGGGTTGGTTTGATCAGGTTTCGGGTCGGGTTCAACCGATTGCAGGCAATGGAGAACCCTCCCATGGAACCCATGTGGGGTTGGGTCCAAAACAGGTCGGGTCCCGAACTAGGTTCAAACCGGGTTGTTTTTAATTTAAAAAAAAATTCATTACCAATAAATATTATTACACAATTTAAAACAAATACATAATTTAAATTCATTAAACAAATACATAATTTATTTAAAACTAACTTAAAATTAAACAACTAATATATTAATACCTTAAAATAATACATTAATAACAAAATAACCTTAGAAAATAAAAACTGATACATTAATAACCTTATAGAAAATTAGAAATTAATCATTAATAACAAAATCATACACGTGTTCTGTGAAGGCGTCCGCCAGCGCTGCGGAGGCGTCCGCCAGGGCTGCGGAGGCACCCGCCACCATAAAGGACATTTGTATGATTTAGAGTGACTCGCTATACACGCTTCCGCACCTGTCTAAGGAGGCGCCAACGCTTTGTCTAGTAAGAACATTTTAAGAAATAATCATTTGAGGGACATTTTGAAGGAAATTTGGGGAAAAATAAACATTTTAAGAACTTTGTCAAAAAATAAAACCAACCGTTGGGCTCTTGGGCATAAAATCTATACATTAATCTAGACACTTTCTGGCATAAAGACAACTCAAGAAAAAACATCAAAAAAACTCTAAGGTCTAATTGGGCTTTACAAATAGCTCAATTATACCAATACATCAACCAAAACAAAACCCACAAGGAGACACAAAAGCCAACTACATCATGATGGCCACGCAATATCTCAACCCATTTGAAAGCCCAGTAAAAATGAAGTAATACAACCCAACAAATAAAGCACCAATCCGGCAATCCCCACAAAGAAAAATCAACACAAAAAATTCTTGAAAAGTGGTTGCATCGTTGTTGCGATCTTTCAGAAGATCCATTTGTCTAGTTTAAATATTATGAAATCCTTTAACAACTGTTATTATTCTTGTCTATTTTTTTTATTTCATCCTTTATAGGATCCTCAACTGAATAACTCATTTAATCGGCAAATTTATCTTTAACGTGATCCCTGAAAGCATCACCGCCTTCATCGGTAGTCTCGGACTCGGATTGAACTTGCACCCAAGAAGTTGCCAAAGTGTACTCTTCGTCATTGCTCCACCAAACGGCTGACGTTTTTCTAGTATAATTGGATCTTTGATTGTCTAAAGAATGGTGTGATTTTAACTTGTATTTATAGTGAACATAACCGTTAGAATTTATAGTCATTAGAATTATAGACTTTGGAATTTATAGCCGTTTGACTTCCATAGCTTTTTTAGTTTATTTTTTAAACTTTTATTAAATTAAATTAATTACAGGATAATATAAATTATTTTCCTAAAAATTCAACTTTATGGATTTAAATAAAATAAAACAATAAAACATAAATCGTTTACATAAACGTAGGAATTAAAATAGGAATGCAATTTATTTTTAAAATTTATTCATCTTCGTTGTTGTTGTTGCTGCCAATGCGTTGAGACAAATCATATGAGTGTTCTTCGTCGGAGAGTGATGACGATCGTCCGGTTTTTCTTGTTCTCTGTTGGAGTTAGTCTTGTTATCTTATTAATAACACACTGCCACTAATAGAAATACGGATTCCAAACCTACTGTGAAAGCTTGGATGGTTAGTAAATCACAGACCATAACAGCTATGATCGGAATTTGTGATTCCATTCCTTTTCACCAGACCAAAATATCAAACGTTACATATTCCTCGAGAGTCATACTAGATAAAAATCAGTTGCAGTATACTTTCCGAGCTCGTTAGTTGGGGTAAGCATCGGTGCCTACTTGAGCTAGACAAACTCGACCCGATGTGTCCGTCGATGCGTGAATGTTTGATGTTGTACCGTATTTTGAAAGATAAATATCAAACATTCTTTGAAGAAATTTATGAAATTGTTGTTTTGTATTAGTTGCAAATGATTGGTCTTCATCATGCAAATCCAAATCATAAGTTATCTCCTCAAAAGTTTCTATCTGGGTAACATTTAAACACGGGTTTAATAAAGCGGCATAAGTAAAAAAAATTCTTTCATAGATGCCACCATTGCTGTAAATATGTCATTTTTATCTTGAAATTGACTTAATTTATTAGTCATTAAATAAAGTTGATTAAGAGCTAGAGAACTCATCGGATAATAAACCCTCGACAATTTGGTAGTTGCGTTTTTAGAAACCTATAGAAATTGAGTTATATCTTGAATAACCTGACCACATGACGCAAGACTATGATGAAGCATTTGTAGTGTTTCTTTTTGTCGCAAAGCACTATGAAATTTTTTCCAATTAGAATTCCATCTAGTCGGTACGTCCCACTTAGGTCCTAAACAAATGAAATTCGTATCGTGACATAATATTCTATAATTTGTATATCTTTTTCTACTAGTTTTAAAAAATATCACGTAACATATTTTTTTAAAAAAGTTTTAAAATCATTAACTTCTTGAACGACAAGTTCATCTTGCACAACTAAAATAATAATGTGTAACACATCGTGAATGAAAAAAAAACACCATCACAAATCGGTTTATATTTTAATTTTAGTTTTTCAATGACTGTTGTGTTGTTCGAGACGTTATCAAATGATATTGAGAAATTTTTATTTTCTAATTTATAAGTTTTTATTACACAATCTAAAATGTGAAATAAGTTTTCACTGTATATAAATATGCAAATAATTCAAATGTAATCGTACGTTTCATCATTTTCCATGAATATAGATCTAGTTAATGGGCGGTGACACAAAAAGTATGATTTTGGTAAACCGTATAAAGCCGACCAAACATTGGTAAACATTGGTAGCTACCGTTTTTTAAAATTTTAAAATTAACAATTTTAAAATAACAATTAAATTAGTTTTGCTTGGTTCCAAAATTTTAAACAATTCCCTCCAAGGGCAGTGCGACTTACGTGAGTGTAACGCAGTTGAATAGTTTCTTGAATCAATCTTGTCAACGAGGGGTGTCGAAGTGGTTGAATGACAAGCCTTCTTGAATTGTGAACTTGCCATTCGTTCCCACACATATTTACGTCGAAGTTCCATATTTAGTTAGAGAGTGAGAGATGTATGAGAGCGTTTTTGTGTCTTTAAGTACGCTTTTAATGTGTTTGAGTGTTGTGATGACCCATTACACTCACTGCCTATTTATTTTCCGTAACATGCGAATTATTGGTTAGGAGAGGCTTGCAAAACAATGTTACGAAGTTGTTTCCGTAAGATGCGAATTATGGTCGGAATAAATAAATAACAAATACAAGCTCGTATACTTGCCGCACACCATTTGTTTACAATTGTTTGAACCTGTAACAAAAACATGCTTTGTTTCAAAAGGACTTACGTCACCTCTTCATAAGTTGGAACAATGTTTAAAGCTGCCTAAAACCAAAGGCAATCCTATTTGGATCCAACCCATTTTGGACCAACTATAAATCTGGCCCATTATACATCATCGGTGGCACTCTTTTAAAATTTGAGTACCTTTGAGTTGTTCAATGATTTTGTTTTATTTATTAATTAATACACCAACATACCCACCAATCAAGTAACGGGTTAAACAAATTAAACAAATACACAAAAATCTCCATATTATAATAAAATGATAACTAAAAAAAACGTATGGCAACATTATATTTCTCTTCCTCAAATTTTTATCGCTTCTCTCTTATATTAAATAAATCATATTAATTACTAATATTATTATTTATTCCTTTTTTAGATTAAAATAATTTTTTAATTAATTAGAAAGAAAGAATATATATTAACGTATTTCTAAATAAATAATAGTTTTATAAAATAAGAAAATTTTTCCAAGCATCAAACTTTTTAAAAAACAAAAATTTTAAAATTGGTGTTTTAAAAAGTAAAATTTTTATAAACAAAATAATTAAAATTATAACTTATAAAAAAAAAAAAATTTAAAATGAATTTTTTTTTTTAAAATGTTTGTTCTGAAAGAAAAATTTTATTATATTTATAATAAGGAAGATTTCAATCATATCTAGTTTTAAAATATCGATTTGTAATTAATAAATTTTCATTTTATGTAAATATCT
Organism: Flaveria sonorensis; assembly: GCA_025506505.1. Classification (NCBI taxonomy): domain Eukaryota; kingdom Viridiplantae; phylum Streptophyta; class Magnoliopsida; order Asterales; family Asteraceae; genus Flaveria; species Flaveria sonorensis. Next base: position 11,737,967 of record CM046433.1, on the reverse strand, counting down.
TTTTATTCAACCCGTGTAATATACGTGTTTACTAAAACTACTTACACATATAAGAAAGATTCATTTTGATTAAACTAAACAAATACACACATAATTTGGATTATGAGAGAAAGATGAAACTTTTTTTTAAATTAATATATAAAATAAATAAGCGTAGGTGTGTATTCGAATAGAATTGAAAATTATAAATTCACAATTTGAATCGAGTTTCAAATAAGTGATTTCGACTTGAATCGAATCTAATTTTGAGTTTTTCGAATTCGACTTAAATATTGAACACCTAACACTATTTGTTTAATTAAATATGGTTATCAAATTTCTATTTGAGAGCTTAGAAACGTTTAAGGTCTCCATGATTATTTTGTAGTATTGTTATTGTTTCTCCGTGCGTGAAGATATATCTTTGTCCCCTCATAGATACATAAGTGTGTAAGTTTGCCGTTAGAAAAATTAAAAGCCGATGATTAATATTCCAAACATAACAAAATAAAGTAAACACTAAAGCGGTGAAAGAAATCAATCAATGGTGTTTTGAAAAACGAACATCTGTTGCACGATTTGGGTGAAGACGACGAGGTTTTCCAAAGTGCAGATGTATTCCCATCTTGTGAAGCTTGGCACAACTAGGCGTAGCAGCATCGGGGTAGCCTTTAAGTCGCGCAAGATTATACCACCAGAGCTCATTAACGCAATATTCTTGGAGTCTTTGTACCATGATTTCATTCTTAATCATACCATCATCATCGTTGTCATCGATCGTCAACCTTTGAGGATAATCAGCTGATGTTAATGGATAATGTATGGCCAGAGGCGGCTGATCATGTTGAGGAATAAGCCATAATAAGCATACAACACATAGGACAAATACATAAGGCACCAAGAACATAACAACATGATCCGCTGTCTTAATCTTATAACCATCCATGGATCCCATCTTCGACTTCATGTCTTGCCACAGGGTTGATATATATGGTGAATCCAATGACTTGTATATATTATTATATTATTATTATTGTCAACTTATTTAAGATCATATTTTATTCTATAAATACAACTTTTACATCCATCGCGTTAACCTATTTAGTTTACTTTTTAAGTAATACTTCATTTATGCGTCTAATTCTTATATATTGTCCCAAAGTAGACGTATAACACATCATTAGAATTATTTATTAATGGTAGCTGTATTTTTAAATAGTTAGATTTTCCCAAAGTAGACGTATAACACGTCATTAGAATTATTTATTTATGGTAGCTGTATTTTTAGAATTCAATTTTACTTTTAAAGTTAAATGGGTTTTCATCCGTGAGGTTTCATAAATTTTCATTCAAGTCCAAACGTTCAAATTTTACCATTTGCATCCAAATGTTTCATAAAAATTGTTATTTGAATCCATTTAACAACTTATAATTAACACCATTAACTTTTTTCCGTTAAATTTTCTACATTAGGGGTATTTTGGTCAAAATAAGTACAAAATAAAAAATCAACTCTACATGAGGGGTTTTATGCATTCAGTATTCTTTGGTAATCACTATTGCAATTTGAATTCACCTATTAGATAAAACAAAATATAATGATAACCACCTAAAAGTGACTCATTTATAACTTTATAAAATATACACCACAAAAAAATATAAATAAACAAACAAGTCATATAAACTTTGCAATCATATGACTTGTTTGTTTATTTATATTTTTTTATGGTGTATATTTTATAAAGTTAAAAATGATTCTTTTTTAAGTGATTATCATTATATTTAAGTTTATCTAGTAGGTGGATTCAAATCGTAATGATGATTACCAACCGAGACTGAACACATAAAACTTCTCACGTAGAGTTGATTTTTTATTTTGTAATTGTTTTAACAAAAATACCCATAATGTAGTAAACTTAAAGGAAAAAGTTAACGGTGTTAATTATGAGTAGTTAATGTAAATTCAAGGATCGAAATAGGAATTACCAGTTTGATATAACAAATGATGATCACGGAATTATCATGACTTGTTGTTTAATTAATTGTTTATGAAATTGTAATTGTAATATAAATCGATGAAGAACAGAAGAAAGGAATTGAAAACAGAATAAAGTAATGCGATAAACAAGTTTGATTCAATTGATTTCCATTAATAATTAATCGATTACAATTGATTTTGATGTTTTGATGATATGGTAATTGCTAGGTGTTTTTGGTGTTCTTGGTGTTCTTTGTATTGCTATATTACTATTGATTTGATTGATGTATTGTTTTTGTGTATCTTGTTTTCTATAATGAGTGCACCCATGCCTTATATTTATAGATAGAGGGATTCACTTTTTACATTGGCAAATGTAACTTTCTCAAAGTTACACAAGTAAAATTCTTGACGTGACATGAATTATTTATGTCTGACAGACGTGCAGTCTTCCATAGATGTTGACTTGATGACATCACTCTAACAGATTGACTTGTTGACTTCATGATGTGTACTTGATGATCGGAGTTCATGCAAGTATTTTGTTCTTCCGTAGGAGTTAGTATTTGGTAGGAGTTGGTTCTTTGTTCTTCATAACTTCATCCGCAGGAGTAAGCTTTCTTCTTCCGTAGCAGCAACAACTTGATCTCAGGACTTGTCCTTCAGTAGATGTTACTGTGCTTCCTCAGGAGATCTACGGATGCATATTCCTTTTCTTGTTCCTTAGAATATATACGGAAGAACAAACTTGTTCATCCGCAGATAGTTCTTGTACTTGGCAAGTATGATGTTTTCCTGCAATTACACATACAAGCAACACAAATAATAATTTGTGTTCACACACACACACACACACAATATATATATATATATATATATATATATATATATAATATATATATATATATATATATATATATATATCTTGCATTACAAAAGGATAAAGATTTACAAGAGTTCATTACAAGAGATGACTAATCTTCTAAACCTATACAATAAATTTAGAACTAACAATACTCACCCTTAGGTTTAGACTCTTATAATTATTTGTTCAAATCTCTTAACTCTTGAACTCTTTCCAAAATCCTTGTGTTGAAGTATCCAATAGCATCCTTCTGATCTTGATATGGATACTTGATCTTGATTTTGCTCATTTTCTTCAAAGTCTTATAATTAAGCCCAAGCACATCTTCTTCAGTAGTTAGTGTAGCAACTACTTTGTTGTTGTTGACCACTTCCAGTTTTTCTTGTTTAGAGATTCTAAGCTCGATGATAGATGGGATTTCTGTTCCCATGAGTTGGCCAGACTCAAATTTTCTTCTCTTGTATGCTTTGGCATGAAGTTTGTCTACCACTTGGATGATGTGCACATATAAGCATATGTCACCTTGAGCAACTTCGTCATTCAGTTTAGCTTGTCATGCAAGTAAGAAGTGTAGCTGGGATGAAGAAGTTTGATTTCCATTGGATCAAAGAGTCTTATGCTTGAAGCCTTCTTGTTTGGAGCATTTCTTTGTAGCACTAGTTCTTTGGTTCTTTCCACATATCCCCATTCAGTGATTGGATATGAGTATTGATTTCCCTCAATGATCTTTATAGATGCTGAACTCTTGTCTTCATATCCAACTTTTCTTAAAAAATCACCATCAACTAGTTAAGATGAGCTGGAATGAGATCTTTTCTATCTTTGTTTTCTTCTTTTGTGATCTGCATCCTCTCTTTTAGCTTCCTTCAACACATCACCTTTAAACTTTTTTCTTAATTTTGCAATCAGAACAGAAAAATCTCTTCCTCTTGAACTGATTGGGTAGTTGGTGATTGGAATGTTTTGTAGATTGGAGAGGTCTGCATCTAGGAGTGTAAGAAGTGACTCCATCCATGGAAAGTATTGAACCATCCCAGATGCTCTCTTTATTACAACACAATCCCATTCTTGATCAAACTTCCAGGCTATAATCTTGTTATCTTCAGATGATCTTGGTGTTGTCATGCGATCAAATAGTTGAATCAAACTTGATCTTTGTTCTGTTATTTCCCTACTGCTGTTCCCAGAGGCCAAATTTTGTTTGGAATTACATCCCTTGGCTCTTTGATCAGTTTTTCCTTCCCTTTATGCATATCTTTGCTTTCAACCACGATTGGCACAGCAGGGGATGGTTTTGTTTGTTGCTGATAAGAAGGATTGGGTGCCGCGGTTGTGAATCTGACTCTAGTCTCTAATTCAACCTTCATCACATACTCCATCATGTTTCTAAGCTCACCCACTGTTCTTCCCTTCAGTTCATGTTGCTCATAATTATGACTTTGCAGCCAACAAATCATGTTATACTTAGTGAGCTTCTTGGTGTCATAATGACCCAAGTCATGTTTTATCTTCTCAGTTGATTGATACTTGGTGAAGGTTTCATAATTGCACACTGGTAGCACAAATCTGGCAGCATCAAATTCCTTCAGTACTTGCATCATTTCATTCATGTTCATCCTCTCCACCATGTCATAGGGAAAACCATTATTGATTAGATCCATGAACATGGAGGATTGGGCTCTTTCCTTAAAAATGTTTTCAGTAGACAACAAGTCACCAGACCTTGCTTCTTTAGCAGTTTGAGGAGACTCATTCTTTATTAACTCCTCCCTTTCAGCATCACTCTCTACTTAAATGTTTTGAACTAGTTTGAGGGCAGACAGATCAGCTGAAGGAGTGTGTTCCGAAGACATAATTTTTGTTTTTTTTTGGGGAGTCTTCAATTTCAATGGCTTCTTCTCTTTGTCTTCCCATGTACTTTCTTTTCCTGTTGTACTTGATTGTTGGTTCTTTTGGTTTCACCAATGGCAGATTAGCCACTAGTGATGTTATTGGTTGAGCTGCTTCTTTGGTTTGTTCTTGTTAACTACCCACTTCTTAAACAAACACCTTCTTCTTTAAAGCCTCTATCTCATCATCTTTAGCTTTCAGCAGAACTGACAGATCTGAGATAGTTTTCAAGGCATTGTTGAGCTCAGTTATCACTTTCTCCTTTTCTTGTTTTTCTTTCTCAGCAGACTCAAGGGACTCAGTTAACCACTGATCCATAGTATCAAACACATCAGTGTTTGTTTGAATTTCTTCTACTAACTTCTTGATTGTTGCTTCTAGAGTGGTGATTGTTTCATCTTTCTCAACCATTTTCTTTTTCAATTCTCTTAACTTCTCAAATTTTTGATTAATGATGAGATTGTTGTATTTAGCCATAAGGAAACTTTTGCTCATATTAATTTCCTCTTCTGTTAGATCATTCTCATCAAAAGCTGTTATGTCAACAAAGTGACTCTCATCTTGTTGATCAACATGAGCAACTTTAACTTGTTGTTCAACCTCTGGTTCATTCTCCCCCTCAACTTCTACACAGAATTCTTCTGTAGCACCATCTTTCACTACATCATCATGATCATCTTCAAGATTGATTACTTTAGTAAGTGCAGGGCTTTCAGGTATTGAGATTGGTTCATGAAATGAGGGTGAGGAAGTTGGTTGTGTTTTTGGATGGGAAGGAGTTTGATTGAGATTGGGTGAAAAAGGTTTTGTGGCAGCTGTGTTGATTGATGAATGTGATTGGGAAGGTGAAAAAGGTTGAGTTTGCTCACTTGATGGTGAATTCACTTGAGCAGGTGGGGCTTCTGGTATATTGATCAAAGGTGTTGGCGGTGGAGAGTGTGGTTCTTGTTGTGGTGATGGATGTTGTCACACCCTCAAAATCCACCGGCGGGGTTCTATAGCGAGGCGCATGACAAAGCAGGATCTCAGACACAGTCCTATCAAACAACTCTATATGCGTTTTAAATAAATGTTTAACCTTAAATCAGAGTATACCAAAATTTTCAATGTAATCAATACGGAAGCGTAAACGTTTGTAAACCATAGGTAATGAATGCGCAAAACAAGGTGCCCAATGAAAAATAGAAAATGTAAGTGAACTTGCTTTCAAATAATAATAATGATGCATGAACCTCAAATGTGCAACCCTAGCCTTAAGCGTGCCTGCAACCTGAGAAGACATGCAAATATGTGTCAACGTAAGGTTGGTGAGTTCACAAGTTTAAATCAGTAAATATGTTTGAGCGTTTGCTTGGTAAAGTGAACAAAGGTATACCATAGGTAGCTAGTCTATATATCGAGTTACTTAGCATTTCAAACCGAAGCTGACTATTTTTAAGTTGTTTTGCCTTCCGCTATGTCTTATCATAGAAGAATGGCAACTGTTTAGGTCAATTAAACACCAGTTTGACCTCGAGTAGAGTTAGCATGACTAACGCAGGTGGGGTTTGTCAAACCCAGTAGTACTACCCAAAATTACCTCGATATTTCGTTATTAACGGTTCAAGTGTGTCAGGACTTGTGTGATAATGTTTGCACTACAGTAACAAGAGATATACCAATAATACCAAAACCAGATAAACATAGTTTGATGCTTCTCCTCCAAAAAGGAAAGTAAGTAAAAGTGGGGCTGTGAAGACTTACCTTAGATGCGTAGGAAAACATGTAGTGTAAAAGCCAAAAGCTAATCATTACCTAACAAATGTAGGTCCATAAGTATGTGTACATAATAAACATGATGAACCCCGTTTTATCCAAACAACGTAAACTGTTAGTGTGTTCGAGAAATGTTTGACAAGTTTGACTAAGTTGACTTTTTGACCAAAGTTGATCCGACCGACCCGATGACCCGTTGATGATTCAAGTAAAGTAAAGGTATGTTTAGTCATGCTCAAATAACTCAAATAATGATTCACATATAGTTTTGTGTCAAAAATATATTTTTGAAAAGTTTCTATTTTTGGAAAGTTTGACATCGTTACACATGTGTAATCCATTTAAAGATTATACACATCATAACAAACATCAATCACGCCATCATATCATGTTATACACACATCATATACAACATTCATCACATCATATCACAAAAGTTTCCATAAATAACAAGCGTGATCGTACGAAACGTTGTTCACAATTCGATTATTCCCAATCCACTCCTATGCTCTAAAAATCATATAACAATTATCACATCTCATCAAACCCTCATAAATCATCATCTATAAACCAAATTACTCAAAAAGTTTCCATTAATGGAAAGTACCCAAAAACCGAATCAAAATCAAAAGTTCAAAACATGAATTTTCACCTAATAGCATCAACTAACATCCTAAAACATCAATTCAATCCAATTTTATCTAATTCATAAAATTTCTACAAAAGCCCCAAATTAAAGTTTCCATTATAAGTCTTGGTTTTTGATCAAAACAACATAATTTCACAAAACCAATCCGTACAAACATCATTATATTGAATACTAACACATAATCAATCATCAATTTCAATCAATTTCAAGTTTTGACTCGTGTTTAGATTTCTAGGGTTCATGTTCATCATGATAATCAAATAACATGAAATCAAACATAAAACTTACTTGAAATGCTTAGATGATGATCCCTAGTACGCGATTGATGCAAGAAACGTTGAAAATCACCACCAATATGCAAGAACAAGATCAAAGAAGGTGTGCTTTGTGTGTTTGATTGATTTTTTGCGAAAAATATGAAGGGAAAGGGGAAGGGTACGACCAAATTGTGATTAGGGTTGGGGGGTTGGGTTTTATACTTTTTTTTCACAAGAAATGCCCCCGTCTTTTATTAAAATCGTTTTAACGCTACGCGATTGAACTTTTTTGTAAACCAAAACCTCCAAATGCTCATATAATATCAAACAAACATTCATAACATGAACTAATATTCATTTTGCAAGTTCAAAGGCATATTTATAATAATTAGGCATTAAAAGCCGAAAATGCGCGAAAACACATAAATGCCAGAAAATTCTCATTTTCACAACCATGCTACATAATTCATCATATAATCATATAACAAATAATTTTACACCAATTATGATTGTTTGAAAACTATTTTTACAAGTCGCCAACGTTGGGACAGACGCGCATGCGATCCGGCAATTCTTTGAATTACCGTTACATGAAAGATTCATGAATGTTTGTGCAATAAATGATGCATTTAAGTAAACAATATTAAATGCATGAATGTATGATTGAAAAACCATGATTGTGATGATCAAAAAATGACCGGAAAATATCAGGTGTCACATCATCCCCTTGTTGAAAGAAATTTCATCTCGAAATTTAAGTAACTCTGATAAAAGATGGAAGAAATTTTCTCTGTTGTCACATCATCCCCTTGGTGAAGAAATTTTTCCCCGAAATTCTTAACCGGGAACATTGGCGCTTTACGACGCATCTTTTAGTAACTCCAGATATTTTTTTATATGATTCTCGCGTTCCAAGTAAACTCTGGTCCACACTTAGAGTTCAAACAAACTTTAACGATAGGGGTAAAATTATTCTTGAGTGTTTTTGACCACTTGGTCCATTATTTCAATTGGTTCCTCAACCAGACATAGTTGTTTATTCACATGATTCTCGTTTAATTGAGCCACGGGTGTCTCAACAGACAACATTTCTTCAGGTTTGAAGCATGTAACACGTCATGCGCTCCGCTGAGTTCTCCAGGCGAATTGAGTTGTTAATCTATTGGACCAACCCTTTTGACAATCTCAAAAGATCCAACGTAGTGCGGGTTTAACTTTCCTCTTTTTTTGTCAAAACAAATTGCACCTTTCCAAGGTGACACTTTTTGAGGTACCTTGTTATGGATTTGGTATTTGATGGATTTTGTTGGCTTTAGGCCATGTAAATCCTTTCTTAGTCACGTGCTGCTGCCCCGGAGTTACAAATTTGTATGATTTTCTTTGTCATCTCATGTACAAGCTCAGGACCTGTAAGTTGACTTTCCTTCAACTTCTGCCCAACATATAGGTGATCGTCACTTACTTCCATAGAGTGTCTCCAACAGTGCAGCCTTGATCTCCGTGTGGTAGCTGTTATCGTAAGAAACCTTAATCAAGGATGAGTGGGTTTCCACACTACTACCAAAATCAATAACACATGCTCGTAGCATGTCTTCTAGAGTCTGAGTCGTACGCTCATTCTGACTATCAGTCAGCGGATGATACGCTGTGCTCCTATCCAACCATGTTCCTAATGACGTTTGCAATGAACTTAAAAAATAAGGAATGAACCGAGTTTCATGATCAGAGATGATGCAAAACTAGCACCTCGTGTCAAGAGACTTTTTTTTTTCTTAGATAGGTGCGAGTTAACTTCTCAATTCAATTAGTCTCTCTAATATCCAGGAAGTGTACGGATTTTGCCAAGCGATCTACTATTACCCAAATGGTATCACATCCACTAAGGGTTTGATGTAACTTTACAATGAAATCTATTGAGATCTACTCCTACTTCCATTCTAGAAATTTTGTGGTTGTTGGAGTAAACCTATCTGGTCCTTGATATTCCACCTTAACTTTAGAACAAGTTAAACACTTGCTTACGTGCGTAGTTATATCTCCTTTCACATTCTGCCATCGATAAAGAACTTTCAAATCATGATACATCTTACCTGAACCTTGATGTATGGGATATCGAGTCATATGATTTTCATCCATTCCCAGCTCTCGTAAATTCACGTACAGAAAAATCCATATTCCCTCCATGAAATAAGGAATTCCTTCGGATTTTATCAATAATTGATTTTCTATGTCACGCATGGGCTCAGCCTTAAGTTTCTCGTCCTTTAAAGGCTCAATTTGAGCATTACGGATTTGATCAGATACTCTGGCATGAATGGTAAGCTTTAATGCTCACACTCGATTTGGTGTAGGTGTTTACTTTCGACTTAGGGCATCGGCTACCATATTAGCCTTACCCGGATGCTACTTCATCACATTGTTATAGTCGTTTAACAAGTCGACCCAATGATGCCATCTCATATTCAGCTCCTTCTGTTCAAAGATATACTAAAGGCTCTTGTGATCGGTATAATGATACATTTGGTACCGTACAAGTAATACCTTTATATCTTACATGCAAATCAATGACTCTCAACTTGGAGTTGAGTGTCATGTAGTTCTTCTTATGAACTTTCAACTGCCGGGAAGCGAATTCGATAACCTTCTCGCATTGCGTCAACGCACAACCGAGACCTTCGATTGAAGCACGACAATATAATATGAAATCACTTGTTTTCCTCTGGTAGGGAAATTATCGGCATAGTGCAGAGTTTTTGTTTCATAATCTGAAATGCGAACTCTTGCTTGTCACCCCAATCGTAGATGGTGCCTTTATGAGTTAATGTCATAAGAGGTTGTACGACCTTTGAAAACCCTTCAATGACTCGTTAGTAATAACCATCCAATCCAAGAAACTATCATACCTTAGTCGGAGTCTTAGATGTAGCCCAATTCTTGATGGCCTTTATTTTTGCCGGGTCAATAGGCATTCCTTTCTCGTTAACCACATGACCTAAAATTTGGACTTCATCCAGAAGTTACACTTTAAAAACTTGGCATACAGTTATCCTTGTTCTAGTAGTTCCAAACTCATGTTCCTCATGCTTACCCTTATTCTTTGTATATGCTAGAATGTCATCAGCAAAAACATTAAGAAATTTGTCCAGATGGGGTTTACACACTTGGTTCATGAGATCCATGAAAACCGTGGGTGCATTGGTAAACCAAATTGGCATAACCAGAAACTCATGGTGACAATACCAATTTCTAAATGATGTCCTCCCCTCAGACCCTCAGCTGATGATATCCTGACCTCAGGTCTATCTAGGGATAAAAACTTGACCCTTCAAGCTGGTGACGCAAATCGTCAATGTGTGAAAGAGAATAATAGTTCTTAATAGTCACTTTGATAAGCTCACGGTACACAATACCCATATGGAATGTTCTAACATTTTTCTTAATAACAGGGTTGGAGCTCCCGATGGCGATAAGCTTGGTCGGATGAATCCTTTGTCTGACAGCTCCTGTAGTTGTGTTCATAGTTCTGGTAGTTCCTTCGGAGCTAATCTGTAAGGTGCTCTAGCAATAGGTACGAATCAATGTGTCAAATTAATCTAAAACTCGATCTGTCTGTGTGGGGAAAACTAGGTAAATCTTCTATGAAAACTTTAGGAAGGTAAAAAACAAAAGGGATCTCTTCGATCCTCTTTTCATCGGTTGCTTTCTTGGTGATCATAGCTAAAATGGCAGTATGATCGTTGTGTAAGTACTTCTAGGCCTTCATACAAGATATGGTGTCTAAGACTTCACCACCACGAAGTGGTATGTGAACTACCTTTCGCGACAGATAAATTCAGCTTGGTTCTTGGACAACCAATCCATGTTGACAACCACATTGAACTATCAAGCGTAATAGGCATAAGATCTATACCTATCTTATGTCCGGACAATCCCAATGTACATCCCTTCAGAACGAAGTTTTCTAAACTGTAACCACCTTTGGTCATTTCTTTCCTTACTAGACCTAATCATGAAGGCTCGACCCTTAGCACTATATCCAATGTTCTTTTACATTGTTGTTGTCCTTATTGCTATTTTTTAGTTGAGGTAATCTCTCTTGATTTGCATATCTTTATTCCATTCAAAGTAACCCTATGATGCTTTAGCTTGTCGTTGCTACTAGGGTTTGTTGTCTCTTGATCATTGACTCTTCCTTAAAGTCTTTAGCTACATGAAATGTCTTACCCTATCTTTGGCAACAATAATGATCACACTAGCCATGATGGCGAATAACTTACTCTACGTGCCATCCAATTCCTGCTTGCTATTAGATGAACCATCAACAATATCACGCTTAATTAGAATGCTTTACGCCACAACCAAGTCAATGAGCTTATGAGATAACCTCATAACGTGTTGAATGGTTATAGAATCAACAATGAAGACCCTTGCTTAAATCTAAGGTGTTATCCTGTCGATTGACATCTCAGTATGCTTGTAGGTTGGAGTTACCATTACATAAAACAACCAACTCATGGAAACGGGTCCTACATTCCTCAATATCCAACCCTACCATCTTAATGTTCCAGAATTCCTTTTTTTAGCTTCTAGTCTTTATTTCGAGTATAATACTCCTCCTCTAGATCATCCTCAGATGCAGTAGCAACTACAACTTAGGCTTCTAGCCTAACTACTCTTAATTTTGGTAATATTAGTCTCTGCTGCATATACTGCAGTGTAGCCTTGATGGTTTTTATCTCATCCAATGCTCCCTCGACTATGCCATCCGGTGAATCATGCTTGTTTGTGTTTTCCTTGTATACATCAACAAAAGTATTATGATTCTTGCAAGTCTCCACCAGGCCTTCCTTGAGTGTTTCTAATATTCACTAACGATGGTCTAATGATCTTATATCTCAGTGATCTCACCGGGTGCTTCACGTACATTATGAATCTTTGATCTAACCTTACCACAAGGGTGGCGACTGACTGCTTAGTTGGATGAGGTATAAGTGATGATGTAGGAGTACAATCAGTTATATCGACAGTAAGGGAAAGGGGTACACGCTCCTCCTGGATTTAGCTGAAAATCATATAAGGTAAACACTTCCGGTGTTATGTATCCCTCGTGATTCTAATATTGAACAACACTTAATGTAGTTTGAAGTTATCAGCAGGCTCCACCCGATGCTTATTCGGCTTCGATGGCAAGGATATTAATGTAGATGTAGAAGGTAGGAGAGCAAGATCCTTAGTCTCCTTGTTAATAGGGGATGATGCTAGTGACATGGGTGGTGTAGATGATGATACAGACATCCAACATCGTTATACGTGCGTGAAATGATATGTATGCTTGAAAAATAATAAACAGACAAGAGTATGTGCAATGGTAGTGTGTGTCTAAGGCTATAGTCTAGATGCAAATGCAATCCTAGTTCTCTATAACCAGTGGCTGATACCAATCTGTCACACCCTCAAAATCCATCGGCAGGGTTCTACTGCGAGGCGCGTGACAAACTAGGATCTCAGACACAGTCATATCAAACGACTCTATATGCGTTTTAACTAAGCGTTTTAAATCAGAGTATACCAAAGTTTTCAATGTAATCAATACGGAAGCGGAAGCGTAAACGTTTGTAAACCATAGGTAATGAATGCACAAAACAAGGCGCCCAATGAAAAATAGCAAATGTAAGTGAACTTGCTTTCAAATAATAATAATGATGCATGAACCTCAAATGTGCAACCCTAGCCTTAAGTGTGCCTGCAACCTGAGAAGACATGCTAAAATATGTCAACGCAAGGTTGATGAGTTCACAGGTTTAAATCAGTAAATATGTTTGAGCGTTTGATTGGTAAAAGTAAACAAAGGTATACCACAGGTAGCTAGCCTATATATCGAGTTAATTAGTGTTTCAAACCGAAGCTGACTATTTGTGAGTTGTTTTGCCTTCCGCCATATCTTATCACAGAACAATGACAACTGTCTAGGTCAATTAAACACCCGTTCGACCTCGAGTCGAGTTAGCATGACTAACGCGAGTGGGGTTTGTCAAACTCAGTAGTACTACCCAAAATTACCTCGCTATTCCGTTATTAACTGTTCGAGTGTGTAAGGACTTACGTGATAATGTTTTCACTACAGTAACAAGCGATATACCAATAATACTAAAACCAGATAAAACGAGTTTGCATGTTTCTCCCCCAAAACGGAAAGTAAGTAAAAGTGGGGCTGTGAAGACTCACCTTAGATACGTAGAAAAACATGTAGTGTTAAAGCCAAAAGCTAATCATTACCTAAAAAATATAGGTCCATGAGTATATGTACATAATAAACATGATGAACCCCGTTTTATCCAAACAACGTAAACTGTTAGTGTGTCCGAGAAATGTTTGACAAGTTCGACAAAGTTGACTTTTTGACCAAAGTTGACCCGACTGACCCGATGACCCGTCGATGATTCAAGTAAGTAAAAGTATGTTTAGTCATGATCAATTAACTCAAATAATAATTCACATACATTTTTGTGTCAAAAATCTATTTTTGGAAAGTTTCTATTTTTGGAAAGTATGACATCGTTACACATGTGTAATCCATTTCAAGATTATAAAGCACATCATAACAACCATCAATCACACCATCATATCATGTTATAAACAAATCATATACAACATTCATCACATCATATCACAAAAGTTTCCATAAATAACAAGCGTGATTGTACAAAATGTTGTTCATAATTCGATTATTTCCAATCCACTCCTATGCTCTAAAAATCATATAACAATTATCACATCTCATCAAACATGCATAAATCATCATCTATAAACCAAATTACTCAAAAAGTTTCCATTAATGGAAAGTACCCAAAAACCGAATCGAAATCAAAAGTTCAAAACATGAATTTTCACCTAATAGCATCAACTAACTTCCTAAAACCATCAATTCAATCCAATTTCATCTAATTCATAAAATTTCTACAAAAGCCCTAAATTAAAGTTTCCATTATAAGTAAGTCTTGGTTTTTTATCAAAACAACATAATTTCACAAATCCAATCCGTACAAACATCATTATATTGAATATTAACACATAATCAATCATCAATTTTAATCATTTTCAAGTTTTGACTCGATTTTGGATTTCTAGGGTTCATTTTCATTATGATAATCAAATAACATGAAATCAAACATAAAACTTACTTGAAATGCTTAGATGATGATCCCTAGTATGCGATTGATGCAAGAAACGTTGAAAATCACCACCAATATGCAAGAACAAGATCAAAGAAGGGGTGCTTTGTGTGTGTGATTGATTTTTTGCGAAAAATATGAAGGGAAAGGGGAAGGATATGACCTAATGGTGATTAGGGTGGGGGGGGGGGTTGGGTTTTATACTTTTTTTTACAAGAAATGCCCCCGTCTTTTATAAAAATCGTTTTAACGCTACGCGAATGAACTTCTTTATACACCAAAACCTCCAAATGTTCATATAATATCAAAAACATTCATAACATGAAATAATATTCATTTTGCAAGTTCAAAGTCATATTTATAATAATTAGGCATTAAAAGCCGAAAATGCACGAAAACGCATAAATGCTAGAAAATTCTCAATTTTCACAACCATGCTACATAATTGATCATATAATAATATAACACATAATTTCACACTAATTATGATTGTTTGAAAACTATTTTGACTAGTCACCAACGTTCTAGGACAGACGCATGTGCGATCCGGCAATTCTCCGAATTACCGTTACATGAAAGATTCGTGAATGTTTGTGCAATAAATGACGTATTTAAGTAAAAAATATTATATTCATAAATGTATGATTGAAAAACCATGATTGTGATGATCGAAAAATGACCTTGAAAATATCGGGTGTCACAGATGTGGTGGTGATTGTTGGATATGGTCAGGTGAGAACACTTCTGTTGCAGCAGTGTTTAATGATGATTAGGAATATGCAAGAGAGAAGGTTTGGGTATGTTCACTTAATGGTGAATTAAGGTGAACAGGTGGTGTTTCTGGTTGATTGGTTAGGAATGTTGGTGATAGAGAATGGTGTTCTTTTATGGTGGTTGAGGTGACTCAGCTGATGATGCTTGTTGTTGTTGTTGTTCAGGGTATAGAAGTTCTTGGGCAATGTCTACATTCTCTTCAATTACATGAGCAAACATCTCCATGTCCCTCCCTTGGTATCACCCACTTATCTTGTTCAAAACAGACCTTCCAAGGTGAGCTTGAACACAGACTCCACCTTCTTTTGTTGCACCCTTATATGGTCATATAAGCTTCCAAGGATGTACTTTGCATAATTGTATCTCCTCCCTTCAAACACACTGATTATCTCTGATGATATATGCCTCGAAAACCTATCCAACCCAAACTTTCTGTTGGACATACACTTCAGATAAGTGTGGCACAGAAATCTGTAAGGTTTGCACAATCTCCCTTTCTTGATTTCACCATTTCTGTATCTCCATCATAACCCATTAGATGGAAGATTCTTTGAATGTAGTCATGATCGAACATGTTTGGGTGACCCTCTTCTTGTTCTCCTAACTGTAACACCCTTCTGATAGTTCTTTCATCGACTCTTAACTCTTTATTCCTTATTGTTGAGTAAATCGCATTCTCATCGTTCTCCTCCTCAACCCTTGCTGTGTTCCAAAAATCTATCATATGTGATTGATAGATGATTGTTTCCGCAGTTAATGCATGAGATATCCTTGATCTTCTCAAATAATTGATTATGTCTCTGCATCCTTCGGTTACTGGATCTTCTGGGTTCAAAAATGCACAAACATTGTGTTCTTTAGCAAATCTATTATCCATATTGATGATGTTGTTTTGAAAGAAGGGTGATTTAAATATGTATTATTGTGTGGAATGGGTAATTTGAATGTTTCGGCGGAAAAAGGGGTTTATGGGTTGAGCGTTTTTCTAGGTCAGAAAAAGTGTTCTGAAAAAGTGAATAAAATGACAACAGTCAGGTTCTCATTTATACTCGCTTAGAAAATTTAATTTATTTAATGTTATGGGACCCATAACCCTCATTACCCTTCCGTGGTTATTTTGATAGTTAATTCTTCCGCAGAATATCTACGGAAGGCAAACTTTTCTTGTTTCAAGTTAATTCTTCCGCAGAACATCTACGAAAGGCAAAACTTATGTTTTTGTTGTTTTATCCGTAGGATACCAATCTACAGAAAGTCAAATTTGTTATGTTTTTGATGTATGATCCTAACATGTTGTTAGATCATTTGTTGTTTGCTGTTGGACCTTGTTGATTTTGCTTCATGGCAAATTTGCAAGTGATTGATTTTATTAAATACTTCAGATATCCTGCAGCCAAGTTAGTGCTCAAGTTCTAATTTTCTTCATTTAAATATGATATACTCAGTTTTCATGTTGATAACTACTCCCCCTAATTTTGTGATTAATCATGAACTTATACATTTATCATAAATTTATGAAGAGAATAGCATGAAAAGCAATTATCTGTCCATCTTATTAACATAGAAAAGAACAAAAACAAAATCTTTTTGTATTTTTGTTTATAAGCAGAAACTAAACATATTTACAAGCATTTACATCATAAAATGGGATCATACTATGACACTAAGCAACTTCCTGAAACATTTTGTTTGATAATTAGTAGACATAGATCAAGTGCTGATTGCAAGTATTATGATCCACATAAATTCAAGCAAGAGTATACATTCAACTTGTCATGCTGTTTATCATGTTTTGATATTGATTAAAGATAGACAAATATGGACTCTTCATTCAATTCACATTAGAGTTTGTCCTCCGTTTACGAGTCAATTCATCACTTTTTTCACATTTAAAATTATATTCTTTAAATTATAAGCTCTATCTTAAGATTTCTTTGAAATCTTAATAATGCTGATATGATTTTTATGCTCTTTGAGATATTATACAATTGATCACATTGGATTCTTTTAGAGTTGTTCCTTTTTGGAACTTTTTATGATAAGCATGAGGTCACCAAGTCTTTATTTAAGTAAAATAGAGGTGCCTATTAACCCAGGTCTTTACTTACACAAAACAGAGGGGAAAGAAGAAGTAACTCTACTTTTTTATAATAGTTCTTAATTATTAAATTTTAAAAATTGCATTATCTTCTGTCATGTTATTTTGGAATCGATGGGAATTTTCCAATTCGATTTATAATTGAAAAAAACCATTGAAGATGAAGACAAATGTCAATGTCTACGTGGCGTTTGTGTATAGTTTAATCAGGGATCATGTGGACAAGTAGTTATTCTTTTATTCTAAGTTATAGATATATATATATACATCGAGAAGTTGAAAACCTCATTAATTTGTGCATAATTTTTGGAGTTAAAATGAAATCAAATGTAATAAATAAAATTAAAAAATATGCAGATAAATGGAAATCAAAATTTTGACAGAATCTCATGATTAGAATTAACTTGGAATAAATTTATTTGAGTTTCTAAAATTGAATTTCATGTACATTTTGAAATTGCATAAAACTTGGAAATCAAATAAATTATTAGTTATGATTTAAAGCTAAGAAGGAAACATAATTTTAGTTTTTATTTAAATAAGTATGTAGATATTTTAGAAAATAATTAAAGAATAATTCAAAAAATGTCATGTGATTAATGATTGTTTTAAAAAAAATCACGTGACACAAAAAATATTTGTTTATTATAATAGTAAGATGTGTAGTTATTTAGGCATTCACCTTGTTTAAGATTTAAATTAAATATTATATACATAATCTATGTTCACTAATAAAAGATGTTTTTTGAGGACACATGATAATTCTAGACATACTAAATCTAAATTTTCTTGTTTCTCTCCCCTATTATATAATTACATTAAATGCTAATTAATTATATTATTTCATTCTTTTTATATTAATTTTTTTAATAAATTAAGAAACATATCTTTCTATAAATATAATTTTTAAAGAAACAAATTTTTATAAAGTAAGAAATTTTTTTGAAAAAATCTATTTTTAAATATGAAATATTTTAAAACTTATGCCTTTAAAATAGACTGTTGAAAGGAATATAATTAAAATTCTAAGTTATAATAATAAACTTTTAAAATTGACACTTTTAAAGACTATTTGTTTTGAAACAAAATGTTTAAAAATAAATTCTTAAAAAACAAAAAAAAATTAAAACAAAAGTTTAGAAAATGATATCGTCATCGTATAATTACATAAAGTACTTACCAATACGTAATTTTAATCAAATCTTATATGAAAATATTGTTTTATAATTCATAATTTTTGTTATTAAGTATTTAATTTTTTATTTATTAATTACACAGGATACTAACCTAGTATTACCTATTTAAAAATACAACAACTACTATGTATAATTGTAAACCATGTGTTAGACACTTTTTCTCGGACACAATACAAAATTAAATGAGAAAATGAAATAATAGTTATTATTATTTTAAAAAGATTTAAACTAAATCAGGTAACATGATTCAAATATATATATATATATATATATATATATATATATATATATATATATATATGCCATGCCATTGGGCTCATCAATCATAAGCAAGACGAACAAAAATTCGATGATAGATGGTGAAAAGGCAGATGACTCTATTGTGTACATCTCTCCTCATATATTCATCTATGGGGTGTTGGCACTCCTGTTGTATGTTGGATATCAGATAAATTATGTGATTGGAAATAGTAAAAGGATTCAGCCGAATGATTATTGTTTTATTAAAAGATCGATCACTGTTGCATTATAGAGCATCCAGTGATTACAAAGATAAATAGAATTTTTGACTAATTACAATTCAATATCAAAACAATGCTTAAATAGATAAATCTCAAATAACTAAACTCCTTAATAAAAGCCCACGTGCACATCTTTATCTCCAACTACTCCAACGTTCCTTTTTTCTTTGAAGTCATCCTTAATACTAGGTCAATCATTGACTCATACTCTCCCCTTCAATGTTGACCTGCTGTACCAAGTCTTTGACACCCAACAGATTCCTCATCGCTGCAAATTTGACTCTTGGCAAAGCCTTAGTCAATATATCAGCTTTTTGTAGCTTCCCACTTACATGCTCAACATAAACTTGTTCTCTTTCTATGCATTCTTGTACCTGACAGACCTTCACATCAATATGTTTGCTCCGTTCATGGAACACCGGGTTCTGTATAAGTGCAATTGCAGACTCATTATCAACCAAGAGCTTAACTTTCTGAGCTGGTTTACCCGTGAGATCACTTACTAAATTTCTCAACCACAGTCCTTGACATGCTGCTGATGAAGCTGCAGTGAATTCAGCCTCACATGAACTCAAAGCAACTGTTCTTTGCTTTTATGAGGTCCAACTTATCAGATTCCCTGAATAGTAATAAGCCACACCTGTAGTGTGACCTCTCGTGTATTTGTTAAGTAGTCGTTATTGATTCTGTTATCTCTTGTAAAGGCTTGTTTTGTTATTAATGCAATTACGGGGACTTATTTGTAATTCTTTGAAATCGTATTAGTTTAATTATAAATAAATCTTTAACTAATGATAACCACAATAATAATAATAATAATAATAATAATAATAATAATAATAATATAATAATAATAATAATAATAATAACAATAATAATAATAAAATGATAAAATAATAATATCAATAAAAGTAAATAATTTTAAAATTATTATTAATAAAAGAAAAATAAGTTTTATAATTTAAAGACTTGTAAATATATGTTTGGTACATAAAATAATAAAAATGTAAAACTACAGGGACCAATCTGTAACTTGTTTAAACTAAAATAAAACTCTGGAATAAAATTGAGCAACTTAAAACTTCAGGGACTTAAGTGTAATTTGTTTAAACCCATCACCCCTATCCCCGTTTTCCCGGCCATGTACTCCGGCCACCTCCGGCCTAGAGTCCGGCCACCTCAAATCTTCGAAAATCATCCATCAAAATCGAATTAAACCACCCTGTTCCCATTACAAATCGGTTTCGAACTTTGAACACATTAAAGTCGATCCTTTAACATCGGTTTCAACTGAAACCGAATAACCATCGAAACTCAAAGCCGTTTTACACTTAAATCATAATAACGATCGAATTAAACAAACATAAACGTTAGGGTAATCATTTCGAGGTTATTGGTAGCATCAATTGCACCTAAAACAACATTAAATTTATTGAATTTGACCAATAACCTCCGACTTAAACACCATAGTTGTTGAGTACCAAATCGATCGAATTAAAGCTATAAATTAGGGTTTCCTAAACCTCTGGAACCTTCAATTTCACTATTTATATTGTAAACCCTAATTTTCTCTATTTATATTGTATCTACTCGAATTGGGTTTCCTAAATCTCTGGAACCTTCAATTTCACTCAAAACACACACAAACACCGATTTCTGCATTCGAGACCCGTCGACATACTTAACCTCCTGTTCTCTTCAATTCGATCAAATACAGGTAAATAAAATATATGAATACCTTTGTTTTCACATGGGGAATAAAAGCCCCATGGTTAATTTGGTTATGATCATTGATTGGTGGTTCAATTTAACCAATTATAAATCTAGGGTTTATATGAAATTGAGGATTTCTCTGAGAACTTGGTTTTAAAATTGGGGTTCTGAAACATAACACCAAACGGGGCCTTGGCCCAGTGGTTAAAATGTGGTGTTGTGTGGCAGGGGACCCGGGTTCGAACCCGAGCCCCTGCAAATATTTTTAAAATGTGTTTTTTAAGTTGTTAAAATTCAGAAAAATATTTTAAACATTATTATTAATTATATAAAAACCCATTTTTAATCACAAAGTGCAAATAAAATTGTTTTTCTTTTAACATCATTAGAAAATACACTTTAGAAAGCATTATTTTCTTTATTTATTTATTTTAAATATTATAAAAAAGAGGGATTATAAAACATCATCAATTATTAATTTGGAATTGTAATAAACTTCATGTAATAAATAAATAATTTCAAACTAATAAATTCCTTATTATTATGGATTTTATTACAAATTGGTTATATAAATTTTGTTTTAGAAAATAAATATACATGTACATATTTAGTGATGTACACATATTGTAATGGTTATTTTAACCATGTAAATTTACAAAATATGAATTTATTTAAAGGTAAATAATAACCATTTGAAAATAAAGTTTTAACTTCTACTAATTGTGATTTTCACTAAGAGTCTTGTTTAAATCATTTAATTACCAAAATAATAATAACTGACATCTATTTAATAACATGAAAATTGTGGACAAATTGATATAAACATAACACCAAAATCACCATGATTAACTTAATACGACCTTTCGTTTAGGTTGAACGTTATCGAATCCTCGGCATTATATACAAGACTTATTATTGTTCATCCCTTATTATCAAGTGAGTTTTTCCATACCCCTTTTATATATTTTCATACTTTGGGGTGAAACATGTTAACCTTATGATAAATGCACTTGTAAACTCGTTTTAATCTTGTAAACACTTGGGCAATTCTTCTTATTTGTCGTGGTTAGTTGAACTCTTGTAATTACCATGTGATGACTATAATATGTACAATCATTAACTATTGCTAGCCTGGCGACGTCATAGATCTATGAGCCTGACAAGCCTAATTGGTGTTAAACCAAGTACACTTAGCTAATCTTTTAATCTTGTAATCTTGTAATCTTGTAATCTGTCAAGGTTTGATAGCTACATTTGTTCATCCATCTCTAGTTACTTTATTCAATAACCTATGACATGAATTGCCATCTTTTATATATATTTATGTATGAAAACTATGGAAAACTCACCAACATTATGTTGACCTTTTAATTTTAACATGTTTTAGGAAATGATACTGTTTAGCATGCCTTGAAGACTTACATACATCTAGGATTGGACCTAGACTAAAATAAAAGACATTGATCATTTTGTGACTTTGAATTTCTTATGTATTGTTGGATGTTAGAACTTGCTCTATTTCTTTATTGTACGTCATGAAAATTGATCTTTAATAATATTGTCATTTTAAAATTAGCGTTGTGTGGCATGAACAATCTTAACCCTCACATCTCGACGTTTCCGCCATTAAGATTGGGGTGTGACATGTAGTCCCTCTACGATCCTCCAAATCAGATCCATAGCTACTATCACTATACCCCACGAGCTCACCATTTCCTCCTCTGTTATACTTTAAACCGAAACAGACAGTTCCTTTCACATACCTGAGTATCTGCTTCAAGGCTGCCTTGTGACTTTCTTTAGGATTTTGCATAAATCTACTTACCACCCCAACTGAGTAGCTCAAATCAGCCCTAGTGTGGATTAAATATCTTAGACTACCAACAATCTTCCTGTATTCTGTTGCATCAACAGGTTGACCATCTTCATCTTTGGTTAATTGTAGCTTTGAATCCATAGGAAACTATGCACTGTTACAGTTTTGCATCCCTGCAACTTTAAGAATTTTCTCAGCATACTTCTTTTGGGTAAGTAGTATTCCATCATTATTTTGTACTACTTCCATTCCCAAATAGTAAGTCAGTAAACCCAAGTCAACCATTTTGAACACTCTCATCATCTGCTTCTTAAACTCTTGGATTCCCTTCTCATTTGAACCCGTTACAAGAAGGTCATCTACATAAACACCTACAATAAGAGTAAAGCTTTGACTGTGTACCTTGTAAACTGTCGGCTCATGTACACACTTTATAAATCCAAGGTCTTTGAGCGCTTTATCCAGCTGCATATTCCATGTTCTTGGAGCCTGCCTCAATCCGTACAATGCTTGCTTTAACCGATACACCGTATCCTCTTTGCCCTTGATCGCATATCCGGCTGGTTGTGTCACATAGACCTCCTCCTTGAGTTCACCATTCAGAAACGCACATTTGACATCTAAATGATAAACTCTCTAATTTTTTTTTTGCAGCCATTGCCAACAGCAGTCTAATTGTCTCCATTCGAGCAACAGGAGCAATGAATCATCAACATCAGTACCCTTTTCTTGTACATACCCTTTTGCAACTAACCATGCTTTATGCCTCGTACCAGCTGCATCTGTTTTGACTTTAAACACCCACTTTAATCCTATTGCCTTTTGATTGGGTGGCAATATGGTTAAAAACCAAGTGTTGTTCCTTTTAATCGAATTCAGCTTATCCTCCATCGCCTTCTGCCATTCTTTCTCTTTTGATACTTCTTCAAATCATATTGGTTCATCCCCAGTTAGCAGCTCTTGATACTTCTCATATCGACTTTGTACTTGATACATTCTCATATTGACTTTTGATAGTACTTCATTATCTGATCGAATTGCTGTTGTATCTTGATAGACTTCTTGAACTGAACGAAAACCTTGTACTGGAGTATGATCAAATTGTGCAGTATTGACTTGTACAGTGCCACTTGATGAGCTTTGTGTGCTCGAATTGGGCGATAGCGAGACACCTCCATACGTATTACCTGTTGAGTTCGTAGAATGGGTAGGGGTATGAACCTCTTGTACCGGTGTCATTTGAGCTGTGGGATTTTCATCATTCACATCAGATTGGGCTATTTGTGGTTCATCTGATTGGGCTTTTATGGCATTGGTCTAATAAGGAGTCACGAGTGGCTCCCCTATAAAATCATCATCCCAGCTCCATCTTTTTTCTTCACAGAAAGTAATATCCTTTGCTACCACCACTTTTTTCTTTCTCGGATTGTACAAACGACACCCTTTCGTTCCTTCTTCAATTCCAAAGTACACCATTGCTTCACTTCTATAGCTTAATTTTGTTAAGCCTCTCAATTTCTTCATATACGCGACATATCCAAACACCTTTAGATGCTCAACTAAAGGCTTTGATCCCTTCCAGACTTCATATGGTGTCACGTTCTTGAGTGCTTTTGTGCCTATTCGGTTGAGTAAATAGACCGAGTGTCGTACTGCTTCGCCCCAGAATGAATCAGGTACACACATTCCTTTGAGCAATGATCTCGTCATCTCCAAAATTGTTCGATTTCGACGCTCTACAACGCCATTTTGCTGAGGTGAGTAGGGTGCCGTTAATTGACGTTTTAATCGCTTCTTTTCTACAGAAATCGACAAACTGATTCGAGTTGAACTCATCTCCACGATCAGTCCTCAACATCTTTATTTTATGCTCAGATTCTTTCTCAACCTGCACTTTAAAATCCTGAAACATACTAAAGGCTTCATCCTTCGTTTTGAGTAAGTACACCCACATGTAACGAGAATAGTCATCGACAATTAACAAGAAATAATTGTTACCCCCCTTTGTTTCAAGCGTAATTAGTCCACACAAATCAGCGTGTAGCAGTTGTAATTGTTTCTTGGCTCGCCACTGTGTTTCTTTGGGAAAACTTTGTCTAGCTTGTTTGGCTATCATACATCCTTCACAAACCTGTGATGGATAACATATGTGAGGCATTCCAGACACCATCTTCTTTCTCAACATCTCCTCAAGCATTCTGAAATTCACATGACCCATACGAGCGTGCCACAACCATGATTCATCATCTAATTTCAAGCTTAAACAGACCGGTTTTCCTGGTGTCAACTTTATCTTGTATAATCGATTCTTTGATCTTTGTACCTTCATAACTAGCCTTCCACTTTCATCCCGCATTTTCAGGAACCCACACTTCAACTCCACATCATAACCCTCTTTATCCATCTGGCCAAGGCTTATAACATTGCTATGCAAAGCAGGTATATAATATACGTTCGGAATCAAAATCTGGTCACCATTTTTGTGGTTAAATAAAAGTGTACCTTTCCCTTTGATTTGAACTTTGGAACCATCTCCAAAACGAACTTGGCCCGATATACTTTCATCAAGCTCAGCAAACAATTCTTTGATGCCAGTCATGTGGTTACTAGCACCATTATCCAAATACCACATATTATTTACTTCATGACATGTGTTGACTGGATCTTGATACATTCTCTCCTCATTCAATAGAACCATGGTTTTATGTTCTTTCTTGCATTCAGTTAGCAACAATGTAGGTTCATCATCTTCTTGTGTTAAATTTACTTCATGCTCCTGTGTTTTCTTATTTTTGCACTCAGAAGCATAATGCCCAAACTCTTGACAATTAAAGCACTTGACATGTGACTTATCTCTTGGTTTCCTGTTTGAAACATTATTTCCTTGGTGTGATCCGCCACCTCAGCGACCACCTCTGCCACGTGATGAACCACGTCCCCTTGAACTATTTCTACCTCCTCTCTCACTATTCCAACCTCTACCGCAACCACCCGTCGTGTTTGCTTTGGTTCTAGCCTTTTGACTTGACCCATCCGCCTTAGTGAGCAACAGAGTGTTCTCACTTGTCAAAGATGCCTGTCTTCATAAGCTTTGAGGTGCCCAATGGCTTCCTCAAATGGCATCGTCTCCACATCCGAACTTTGCTCGATTGAAGCTACCAGATTAATAAACTTTTCAGGTACAGCATCGAACAACTTTCGAACGAGTTCTTCATCTGTTAGTGTTGCTCCAACACTTCCGAATTTCGATATCATGCCAGAAATGTTTCCAGAAAAATCATCGATCGACTCTCCATCCTTCATTTGCGAAGCCGCAAACTCACTTTTCAAAATCCTCAACCTTGCCTTTTTCACTCTGTCAGCCCCTACATACCGGGATTTCAACGAATCCCATACTTCCTTCGCCGTCTTCTTCTTCGCAACCTGCGACAAGATTTCTTCAGGAATCGAATTAAAAATGAAAGCTCGAGCCTGTTTAGACTTCCTTTCATCCACAACCACTCCGGTTGGTGGCTCGATTGAATCCTACAACCCGTGAGCATCCATTATAGCCTCCATTTTAATTGCCCATGTATTGTAATTGGTAGGGGTGAGGGTCGGACATTCAAATGAGATCGGACTATCTTTCTGGGAATCGGATGTTGTTGCAATACTCATGTTGTTGAAACGCAGAAACTTTGGCATACAGATTGATCAGAACTTAGCTCTGATACCAAATGTTGGATATCAGATAAATTATGTGATCGGAAATAGTAGAAGGATTCAGCCGAATGATTATTGTTTTATTGAAAGATCGATCACTGTTGCATTATAGAGCATCCAGTGATTACAAAGATAAATAGAAATTTCGACTAATTACAATTCAATATCAAAACAATGCTTAAATAGATAAATCTCAAATAAGTAAACTCCTTAATAAAAGCCCATGTGCACATCTTTATCTCCAGCTACTCCAACGTTCCTTTTTTCTTTGAAGTCATCCTTAGTACTCGGTCAATCATTGACTCACACTGTACTCGCTACTTCTAGTAGCCGCATATGAGTACCTTTGCATGGCGTGTCAGTGTCCTCTAGATCATCATAAACCCCCGGCCACACAGCATCCATCTCAGATGGTACAAAGACTCCAATAAGATTATTATTGTGTTTATGAACTCAATCTTTCGGAGATTAAAGGCTAACTACAAGCTGCAACTCCTTGCTGTACCAAGCTTCATAACTACATGGGAATGGATGTGGATTCTTTTGGAATACCCAAAAAGATTAAGCTTCTTCGTACCCGAGATGATCTTAGTTCTGATATCTTGGTGGCTTCAGAATAATTTTTTTATGTGGTTTCTATGATGCATGTGTTAATTTTCAGTGATTTATTTTGTTTGGATGCTAATTAGTTAATCGGCCGTTAACTTTATATAAAAATTTTGTTTGGCGTATATAACGTGCATGATTCATAACAGTTGTATTGTTCGATTGATAATCATTCCATGACATGAATTATGCAATTGCAAATATATTTCTTATGCGAGATCGAAAAGGTTAAGAAAAGAGGTACATATATAGTTCAACGTCAAATATCAATTAGTTTAATATTACAATAATATTCTAAATCTACAAATAACTAGTTTTAATAAACCCATGTGTTACACGGGTTAAATAAATAAAATCAAATAAAATAAAAATTTATTAATTATAAAAAATATTTTAAGTTAAGACATGATTAAAATCTCTTTATTATAAATAAAATTAAATCTTGTTTCATAACAAACGTTTGAAAAAATATCATTTTTTAAAAAAATTATAACTTTTTATTTTAATGAAAATTGTTTATAAAAATTTTACTTTTTTAAAAACAATAATTTTAAAATATTTTGTTTTTTTATAAAAGTTTAATATTTTAGAAAAAATTCTTCTTTTATAAAAAAATGTTTCTTTAGAAATAACATAAAGATCTATTTCTTATTTAATTAAAAAATATTTTAATATAAAAAAGAATTAATAAATATTATTAGTAATTAATATGATTATTTAATAGGAGATAGAAGCGAGAAAAATTTAGCGAGAAAGAATGTGGTGATAACATGTGTCTCCCGCTGTTTACCATGTTATCAAATGAGAAAGATGTTAGTTAGCCGCTTAGGATCGAGGTAATATGTATTTTAGCTAATTCTTTTATTTGAATATCCAAGTCACTGAAATCTTTAATTACTGCTCTGCTCTTGTGTTTTTTAATACATTGAATTACCGTGTGTTTAATAACCGAATGCTCATACGAATGGATCACCTTTAATATAATAGTGATGTTTTTGCCTTATTGCATGTAAACGCATTATATTGTCCCGTCTCAGGAATACTCATTTGGGTATCGGGTAGTTCTAAACACCATTAAAAAACAAAATTTTAGCTTGCTACTTCATGATTGTGACTTGTTGTTCCACATTTTGCCCTAATTGATTTTCTTGAATTAGTTTTGAGTTCATTAAGCAACCACGTTTTTTTTTCTAATGTATATTAAAAAAGACGTATTATATAGGACACTCCATTTAAACAATTAGGTGTGAGGGAGTATTGGCCGAGGAAAATAAATCTCAAGCCGACCTTGACTTTCCCCTTTAGGAATACACCCCTCAAAACCGTGTTTAAAAGAACCTCTAAACAAGAGATTTTGCTCAGTCTCTTATTGGCTCTCATTTCCCTAAGTTTGACGAGACCATCGTCAAACGGTCATGAGACTGTTAGGTTTTAAAAAAAATAATTAATTGTATAGCCTTTAAATACCATTCAAATCTATTATTTTTTACACTTTATTTGTACTCTCTATACTATATACTCTTTACGGTAAATTGTTTTAGCAAATGGAATCATCTCACTCCGCAAAATATAAATTTTATAATTAACTTTAAAAGTAATTAAAATTTTTATTGGTTAAGATATTATAGTAAAACTTTATTTTATAATAAATTTTATAGACCATTCCTGTTTTTTTGCATTGAAACCTTATTTTAGTTATATATTCTTTTACAATTAATTTAATTATAAATTTTAAAAATAATCTAATATGGTCAAGATTATGTGACATGTGGGAAGATGCCCTTAAAATGAGACTATACATGTATAGAAATTATACCTGCGTTAAAACTGAACCTAAATAAAAATTGAACTTCGTAGTAACTAAACATAGGTAGCAAGTAAACCTCAATAGAATCAGAATCTCAATAGTAATTGTACCTCAATAGAAACTACACCCCGGTAGTAACTGACAATTTTAAGAGTTCCAAACACATAAATTTAGGTGTCGATAATTCATTCATCTTAACTTTCTTTACTGTGTTTGATTGCAAATTCTAAAAAAATATGTATAATTTATATAAATATTTTTTATATATATTAGAAAAGTTCAAATATCTGAATTTTCAACAAAATATTTGAAATCATTGATATTTATATAATATCTTTTATAAAATATTTAGATATCCAAATATCCGAATTTTTTTAAAAAAACACCATCCGAATCTGAATCTAAAACTTAGGATATCAAATTTTTAAATATTTCGGGTTTGAGTATTTTGGATTCGGTTTTGAAGTTGGATATTTTTCACACCCATATCTCTCACATATATAGTAACCGCAACCAAAAATAAAATCTTACTAATATAATAAAAGGGTAAATAGGAGTGTCATGTGTCAGCATCACATTTATTTTTATCAAACTTTTCTTGCTTCTCTCTCTTATTAAATAACTAATTAATTACTAATAATATTGCTTATTTATTTTTATATTATAATTAGTTTTTTAATAAATCAAGAAAGAGATCTTTTTATTAATGTTATTTCTATAGAAATAGTTTTTCATAAAAAGAATTGTTTCTAAAAAACAAAACTACTTTTACGTAATATTTTAAAATTGGTTTTTTAAAGTAAATTTTTTTATAAAGAAATAATTAAAATAGGAAGTTATAGTAAGAAGAAATTTTTAAAACAAAATGTTTACTTTATCTTTGAAAAAACAAAAAAATTAAATTTCATATTATTGTTTTATTACTTAGTTATTATTCATACGTAATTTCAATTATAACATGTCTTAGTATATCGTTTTATAATTAATAATTTTTATTCTATTTAATATTTATTTATTCAACCCGTATAATACACGAGTTTATTAAAACTAGTATGAGTATATTAATCTTAGATACATATTTTATTTTTTATTAAAGTTTGCAAAAAACGACTTTTCGCACTTAGTGAAAATGTTGATAGAAAATTATTTTTCACACTTACTAAAAAACTCATTTTTATCTATTTTTCCAACAAGATCCTAGGCGATATTTTAAACATATTAGGCATACCTAAGGGTCTGGCTACATTTTACGTAAATTATAAGCATTGTAACTTTTGAATTGCACTTGGAAAATAAGTAATTAATTACTCAGGTAATAATTTTTCAAGACCGGTTAACTTAGAAAGTACATACTCTTAAATTTACTATCATTTTTATTATAGGACTAAAACATTCAATCATTCAATAATAACACTTTACCACACGTTATTATATATTTATATCGCTAGGCTACGAGCGTTTTGGTACTCTTAAATAATCATAT